>JAXGGA010006409.1:0-70143 GCA_038373865.1 Uloborus plumipes
TGCATTTACATATTTTTAGGAAAGTACTGGATTTTAAAAAACTATCCAAATAATTGTTTCATTTGTTTTCAAAGTAAATATTTGTTTAAATACTTGAATTTGATTTCATGTTTAATAAAGTTCATAGTTCATACATGATTGAATCTAACAATTGAAAACAATAGCTTATACCGTATATAGAAGGACTCAACTACATTCTAACTAAGTTTAATGTATTTAATTCTTATTCTTTACATATTAATGTAGTATGCAATTAAAAAAATATATTTACGATTCAGTGAACACAGTTTGATGTTGTGTGTAAGTAATCAATTAACATTTTCTAAATCAATTATTTGAATAATTATTGCTGATTCCTTAAAAAATGTTCAGACTCCTCAAAAGCGCTTGATATTAAGGAGGTTAAATTTCTCCCCTTCAATCAGTATAGTTTAACAGGAGTTTCTTGAGATATTTGGTAAAAGGGACAGCGATTGTGTTAAAAAGATCTTAACATTCCTGAATTTTAATTTCAAAAAAGGAGTACATACCCTGTAAAAGGTTTGTGTATTTTATGAAAACTTGAAGTAAAACTAATAAAAATGCTGCAGATTATTTCCGACGGCCCAAATAAGTGTCGCAGACTGGCTAGAAAGTTTCTGCTTCTGGGTTGTTATTAAATGCTTTTTTAAATCAGCAGAACATGGAATGTTTACATTTCATATAAAATAATCGGAAAATTATCAACTAAAACTTAAACAACAATTAATTTGATGTTAAAAATGTTTTCACTTACGGCAACTCAGCTGCAGGTTTCATCAAAACATCCGCCATTACTTCGAATCCAACGATGGGTCACGTGGTTAAAATCGACCAATTGAGCTTCGCGGTGAAGAGACCGTTAACAGTTAATGCGCTTATAACCGGCTGCGGAGATTAAAAAAACAGAGAAATCCTGTATTTTATGTAGTTTTATCAGAAACAGATTTTTTCTGTAAAAAATATGGATAATTTCTTCAAAATTTACAGTTTTTTTTTACAGTGTATCAGTCATTGAAAAATGCCTTTTCCTTTCCTTTCTTCTTAAGCTAAGAAGGAGGAGACAGTTCGGGGAAACGATCAAGCAATAAGACGTACACTATTCAACTTATCGCAGTTTATCAAATGCATGGTGATGTTCTATTTTTACAGAAAATTCATACCTTCAGAAACTGACTTCAAAAGATATCCATCGACCACCCATAGTACAATCGTACCATTGATTACACACGCACACTATATTTATATCCTTTATAACACCCCGAAACAGCCCTTTCGTGAGAGTTCCACACCCACATCACAGAACACTTCACACAAAATACCACGTCACCTACCGGGCAAAGCTGCGTTTTCAACGAAAGTGTTACTTTTCCGCTGTTTGTGAGAAAAAAAGAAAAACGTGCATTATGAGGCAGGGAAATTATATAGGCATAAAAAAAGTACTAACCTATAATAAAAATACCAAAGCTAAACAACCGTATTGTGGTAGCCACCATTTGTGGTTTAAAATGTGCGTTTTTGCACCAAAAACACGCAACGCGATCATAGAGCGTCACTCTAGCCTATTATCGACATAATAGGTTTTATCACCGGCCCAACATCCGCTGTTGTGGGTAATTTTACACTTTTTTTACTCCTTAACTTTCGTATGAAAGTATTAAAAGAGGTCAAACTCTAAATGCCGTAAATCGCATATGCATCGGCAGGTGAGAATATCATTGAAGCAAAGGGAAATTTGAAGTTTAATATTATAATAAGTTATGGTGAAGTCAGTAAAGGAAATGGCGTTCTAGAATCTATGACCGGGCATAATAAAAAAGATTTCAAGTAGGCAGGAGTGCCCCCCCCCGGCCCCCCCGAGTTCAATGGTGCAAATACCCCCCCCCCCCAAAAAAAAAAGAGAAAAAAAGTTTTTTTTCACAACCCTCTTGTGCATTTTATTTTTATTTTTACCCATGTCTTTTATTTTATTTATTTTTTAAATATTTTATATTTATTTATTTTTTATATATTTCATATTTATCTATTTTTGAAATATTTTATATTTATTTATTTATTAATATTATTTATTTATTTTTATAAGTTATAACTATTTTTTTTTTCTATATTATTAATTTTTGAAAAGTTCGAATTATGCGCAAAATAGAATCACTTTTTTCTCTACCAGACATTCCAAGCACACACACACACACGCACAAAATGAATAAATAAATAATAACAAAGAAATAAAAGAAATAATTTAAATTTAAAAAATAAATTAATAAATAATTTAAATAAATGAATAAATTAGTTTTAAGAAATCCCCCCTCCCCCTGTGGGCACACCTGCAAGTAGGTTAGAGAATATTTTTGTTTTTTCTACTACATACTTTCTTTAAAATGGTGAACTTTTAAGCAAGTAATAATCACTTTTTTCTACAATCAGCAAGTTATTCTACACTCACGTATAACAGTAAATTCCTCGAGAAAAAGCGTCTTTTCGATACACTAAGGAGAAGTCTGCTAACACAACTGAAGCAGAACACCTCGTTCGTTAGAACATTAAAAAAAAATCTTTTAGTTTCAGTTTGAAAGGAGAATAAATGAAGAAAAAGAATAATGATAGGTTATATGTATATTTTAGTCAAAAAGAATGCATACTTTATTCTATGACATTCAATAAATTCATGGCTGAAAAAATGGTGTTTTATAATTTACATTTTTGTATAAGAATTGTATTGTCGTCATAAAGATCAAATTCAGCACAGGCCCAATTGTGACAAATGCACATGTGGTTCATCTCTCATTAAAATGAAAATATAAATTGTGAATAGACAGTAAAGGTATCCTTTATTATTCCTTTCACTTTTACTCGTTTTAAGTTCAATTACTTGTTTTGCTTTTACTTCTTTACAACGTTTCACTCGTTCTTACATCATTTCAGAAACCACATAGAGGCTAACAAGGGTGTGAATCTTATTAGTGTAGACATGGTGGAGTGTTACAGCATTTGCATTTTAATTTTTTTTAAGGAATAAGCATACACTGTTCTTTTTGCTTTGACTGACAGTATTATTTTTGTTCTCTTGATAGGGTGATATGCTCCCAGCTCATTTTCTACACTGTCCCTACTCTGCCTTTTAACTTTAAACTGGAATATCTCCTTAAGTTTTGTTCATAGGTTTTCAAATTTATTCAGTTAGTTCATTTTCATGCAAATTTATTATTTTCCTAAACATGATCGTAAGAACCTAGGAACGGAACCAAAAAAAAAAAAAAAATAGATGTCGAATTTTTTTCACATTTTCTCCTTTCCAACTTTGAATATCTTAAATCTGCACTTTATTTTAGCCATTTTTGTAATTGAAGGGTATAACTAACATGATGTCAAAACAGTACATTTTGGGATTAAAGGTGCACAACACAGCATAATATTCTTGAACCCCAGCAAAACCTTTCCGTAACTTTAAAATATATTGCTACATTATGATATGACTTCAACTTCATTAAATGATATGTAAAATACGTTTATTTACAAGTATGTTCTAACATAAATCGTTTAGTGAAGTATTACTTTCATGGAAAACTTTTCCAAATGAATTTTTCATTGTTGTAGTTAAAAAGTAAGTTTAGCTCTTTATTAGTCAGTTTTGTTGGATAAGCAACAGTTCGCTTCCCTACTAAATTACCAGTCCAAACAAACAATTTATGTCCAACAGCTTTGTTAAGAAAATTGGATCCAACACATCCACGTCAAATAAACTTCCAAAGTGAAGTTCTGTCAAATGCAGTGACGTTTCTGATAGCTTAAAAAGATTTCTATCTTCAAGAGTGACAACTTTTCATGACGTGATTGCTGGCTCATGTCGTGAGAAATCGCCGTTCATTCGGGAAAGAATGTGCGAAGCAAGCTTTACGAGTTCTTTGCACGAATCGTTCTTGAAAATAACAGCTGACCACCCCCTGCTTGCTGCTTTCACAATCATCGTCGTACGACACTTGTGCAACTGAAATCGTGTCCAAAGCTTAAAATAAAATTAGACCCCGATATAAGAAAAAGATTAAACTTGCTTCATTTAGTTGTAGCTAAATTTTAGATTGAAGAAAAAGTCACCTTTTCCCACGTCGATAAATTTGAGTGTATAATATATTTATTGCAAATTTTCTTTGTTTTTATTAGCCTACTTTCCCGTTAAAATTAAAAGAAAGACGAAAAAAGTATTAAAAGTGGCTAAATGCATCTAAAAAATATCGCCAAGTCCAAAAAAATATCGCCAAGTTAAAAAAAATATCGCCAAGTCCGAAAAAAAAAGTCAAAAAGAAATAAAAAGGTAAAATGAATATCGAAAAAATAAAAAATTTGAAAGTAGGTTATTGAGATGGGGAATTTGTGTGTCGGTCAGTCGGTCGGTCGGTCGGTCTGTCTGCCCCCCCCCCCCCTAATAACTTTTGAATGAACATTCCGATTTGGACAAACTTTTTTTTGTTGGAAAGATCTCGGCGAGTATACAGCTCATTCCCATACTTGATTTTTCGATTTGAACAATTTTTGGTTCAACTTTGAACCGTTCAAACAACCTGTCCCGCGATGCTAACTTTCGAGTGAACAGTCCGATTTGAACAAACTTTATTTTTTGTTAAAAAGGATCTTATCAAGGATACTTCATTCCCGTATTTACATTTCCAATTTGAACAATTTTTCGTTCAACATTGAATCGCTCAAGCAAGATGTCACCCCTAATAACTTTTGAGTGAACAGTCCGATTTGAAAAAACTTTTTTTTCTTTGAAGGATCTCAGCAAGTATACTTCATTACCGTATTTAAATTTTCAATTTGAACATTTTTTCGTTCAACATTGAACCGTTCAAGTAACCTTTCCCCACCTAATAACTTTTGAGTGAACCGTCCGAATGGAATAAACTTTTTTTGCTTGAAAAAGCTCGGAGAGGCTCATTCCCATATTTCGCTTTTTGTTTGAACCATTTTTCGTTCAATATTGAACCGTTCAGAAAAAAAATTTAACATTAGCGCCTACGGGGAATTTAAGTTGAATATTGATCTTAAACTTGAAGTCGGATTTCCTTCAAACTAACTTTGTCAGAAAATGGTTTTGATAAATAATGTTTGTAAAATACTTTTCTGAAAAATCTTCTGTGAGGCCTCTGATTCTGACTCCGACTCCGCAAACATGGCGGAAATGCAGGCTCAGAAAAAAAATTACTGACTGTGTAGACGATTTTTTGTTTATTTATTCATTTGTTTTTTTTTTTTTATTTATTATTGTTTTTTTTTTTTTTTTTTTTTTTTTTTTTTTTTTTTTGACAGACGATTTTTTTTGGTGTCAAAAATTTTTCATTCACGAGGGCATTTTATTCTTTTTTATATTTAACAACTGGCAACGAATTAAAAGTGAAGTTCAAGACATTTTATTAACGGACGAGTTTTGTTTTTTCTTTTTTTTTTTCCCTTTCTTTGATAAAATGTGTACAAAGAGCAATGATACTTGTACTTTTTATTTATTTAATTATTTATTTATTTATCTATTTATTTTTGAAAACGATTGAGGATTTTTTCTACGGAAGAACAGTTACATTCTTTAAAAGGTGCGACAAAACTTTATTTACTCGTTTATTTACTTTTTACGTGTCTATTTCATCTGATGAGAGGGGTATATTTTGCTTTTAGAAATCAGCTTTAAGTGCTAAAAGGTATGTTTGACATAATTTTCAGTCTCAGATAATCAAGAAACTATTGATCCCATGCTAGAATGCCGATGTCGATGTACGGGAAAATAGGCTCGTTTAGTTCTTGACAGAACTTCTTGTTAATTTCTTTTGTTCGTACTCTATCAAAAAGAACAATTTGTGAACACAGGAAAGTTTCGAAAAGAGCTATCCAGTGGCGAAACCGAAAGTGTGTTTTGTAATTTTTTATCTACTAATCTATTTATATAGTAGTAATAGTAGTAGTTGTTGTTGCTGTTGTCCTGCAACCAGCTATACTAGCAATTTGGGGTGCGCTAATTCCCTTTTTTCCAACCGTACCGTAATTTAGTGTGAAGTTCAACTTCCACAGTACACACATGCCATAAGGACTTGTTTTTGGGTAGGCAACTATTCACATCACAACACCACATTTACAGAAAGAAAGGACAAGAGAGATAAAGTACATTTATGCCAGAGCCGAGATTCGAACAGGGGACCACTCCATCTGGGTCAGCCTGTCAGCCTGGTCTGACCCCTGGAAAAGGTGGCTTGCATTAAGTAAGTGTATAATATATTGTTTATATAAATATATAAATATATATATATATATATATATATATATATATATATATATAACAGAAAGAAAGGCAGAAAAAAAGCGAGAAATTAGGGGGAGGATACTATTTACTGAGTTTAATACTTACATAAGAGGAAATACACAAGACATACTTCAAAATTTGTCACAATATTCCTTATTTTTCATAAATCAATAAATTTTGATTACTGGTTTTCGTCTATTGTCGTTTAAGAAAATTTAATTGCATTAAATGACAATTACGCACTTATAGTCTATCTGGAAGATGAAAGGTCATTTGGAAGTGTGATCGAGAGTCCTGCTAATAGTATTTGCATAAAAAAAGCTTTCTCCTCATGGGCTAAGCGTTTCTTTACAATTTTTATTTTGTAGACTTAGACAGTGTTTAAATAGGGAAATACAATCATCAGAGATTAATTCCTATTCCTTCCAACGTTATTGTTACTTAGTCTAACTGTAATTTAGCCCATGATTTGTCAACGGGGGCCATGGAACTCCCTTGAGGGTGACAGAAAAATGTAGAGAACCACCGATGGAAGATGAAATTTAGGGGAGCCATAAGCATCTTAATTGTATTTCTCCTAGGCAGAGACAGTCTTTTTGACCACAGTCGAATCTAGAACACATTAAGTGTCCACTTATTAGTGTTGATATAATATTCTGCCCAGTTACCTGAAAATTCAGAGCACTTTGGCCGGCTGTTTGCCACTGTAGCAATTCTGTGGGGGAGCACGCCAAGAAGTAGCAGCAGTAGACTTCATGGCTGAATAGAATTTCATAAAGGTTAGTTTGTCTAAAGTTGGGTCTAATTCGGTTCCTTTCTTATCCAGCACATTAGAAATGAGTATAAGAGTACTCACCTAGTGATTTAATACTTATAAAAAATGAAGTACGCAAAATATATCTCAATTTTTTTTCACAACGTTCTTCAGTGTTTTATGAATTAATAGATTTAGGTCACACACAGGCTTCCGTAACAGGCATTTTCATCATCCCCGGTCACTAAAATGTGAAGGTACCCACTGAAAATGTATATAGTCGCAAAATGAGAGATGGTGTAAGGTTATAACTGAAAGTGAAGCTCTATCGTCAATATGGTACCAGTCATTCAGATGTTGGGTACTGTCTGTTTGCGTATTGTGCGCCTGGCAGCCACGGACGCTTCCATCTGAAAAAGGGGAGATAGGTTTAGGATGCGCACTACCCGATGCCTTCATCTTTTGTTCGCTTACTACTTCCTCGTTGCTTTTCCCCCCTATTTCGAGAAAGTCCGAAGAGACTTGGCGCGTGCGCAGATGCGGCGGAGGTCGAACGAAAAAATTTTAGACAGTATTCAGATGTTGGGGCAGCTATTCGTTATCAGTGCAAGAAGCTGCAGCCTTAAGACCTTTTTCTATTGGTATCAGTTCTGAATGGAAGACTGATGATTGATCGGGTTTTCCAATTAGAAGCTACGAAAAGGTTATTTAATATAGACACCCCTGCCACACCTGCCATGTTCGTTTTTGCTTCCACCAGTAACAGATGGAATAATGGTGAGTGTTTCTTAGGAGCTGTGGAGGAGCTAATCTAGTAAATCTGGTTTTTTTTATATATATATAATTTATTCAATTATTTATTTATATTTTGTAATATTTTAGTAGCAGAACCTGAATCTGCATTAAAATGAATTCCCACAGCATTGCCATAGCTGTATAATTATTGGAAGTATTTTGATAATTTCATATTGCGCCTAAAGTTAAAGGGCTGGAGATCATATTAATTGATAGCTTTTTACTTGCCGTTCCATAGACTACCAATAACACGAGCAGCTCGTTGGATACTTTCGATTTTTTGCAGGTTACTGGTCGAAGTACTAGAGGACTCCGAACCCGTAACTATATTCCAAACTGGCCTATATGATAGAAACGTATAAGTGATTCTAATGTGGCTAGACTCATGTACACCCCACAGTCAGCACTAAAATATATTTTAGAGCATTTTGCCCTTTTCCTACCTTTGCGACAAGGTTTTATGTAAAGATTTCTTTTGATGGACGTCATACATTTCGGTCGAAGCAGAGAGGACTAAGGTCCAATCCCAGAATTTGTTATAGCACCAGCTGTGACAGTCTGTGGAAGATCTGCTGGACGTATCTATTTCCTTCGGTCTACAAAATGTTTGATGGCTTGCAGGTTTACTTGAAGACCTTTTGTAGCTGATGGTGCTGTCTCTGTTATCAATGCGTATCCTTAAAGGCTAGTCAAGCTGTGCCCAACCTTTTCTGCCCGCGGAATATATAACATATTGAAATCCTAGTCGCGGGCTAGAACACATATAAAAGTTCAAAATATTTTATTCTTTTTAAATAACATGATAAATTATGGAGCAGGAAAGAAAATTACAAAACCAATAACACTGTTCGACAAAAAAAAACCTTGAAAATGCTTCTGGTATTTTGAAGGCTGATTCTTATGTAAAATGACCCCCTGAATCCGAATATGACCCCCGTTTTCCCCCATCACGTCCCAATTTTTTTTAAAACGCCCCCCCCCCTTTTTTTTCACTTTTCCTTAGTTTCAGGGCTATTATATTTTTTTGGAGGGGAAAGGAGCCTTATATTCACCAATAAATTTTTTTGAAGGTCAAGAGAGACTCAAAGTTTAAAATCATGAGCACCGAGAAAAAATCGGGGAACTTGGGGGGGCGTGGCCCCCCAAAATATTTGAAAAATCACCAAAAACGATCTTTTTATTCTAGTTTCTTTAAAAAGACCTTTAAAACATTTTTTTCGATGCAGAACCAGAGTATAGGATCCGCTCTTATGGCTCCTGGGTCAGAAAAAATTTTCACGCTGTAAAATTTTTTTAAAAAAATAAAATAATGCTTTAAAAATCGCACTTTGCACTCGAGTTTTAAAGCAGGTCTTCAGCCAAAAAAAAAACAAAATTGTGGCTGATTCTTATGTCAAATGACCCCCTATTTCCAAATATGACCTCAGTTTCCCCCCTCCACCCCCTCTTTCCAGAGAGTCCCCCCCCCCAATTCAGAGTCATTTTACTAATTCGGAGGGGAAAAGTACATTACGTAACCCGTTAACATAATTCTAAAAGGCAACAGAGGTTCAAAGTTCAAAATCATGTACATGTGTACCAAAAATATAAACTATGGCGGTGTACCCCCCCCCCCCCCAACAAAAAAAAACTTCTTTTCTTGTTTTTCTAAGAGACGTTTTAAACCTTTTTTTTTTTTGTGAAAAATCAGAGTATTGAATTTTCTTTTCTTTTTTTTTGGGGGGGGGGGGAGAGGTATACCGCCCTAGTTTATATTTTTGGTACACATGTACATGATTTTGAACTTTGAACCTCTGTTGCCTTTTAGAATTATGTTAACGGGTTACGTAATGTTCTTTTCCCCTCCGAATTAGTAAAATGACTCTGAATTGGGGGGGGGGGGACTCTCTGGAAAGAGGGGGTGGAGGGGGGAAACTGAGGTCATATTTGGAAATAGGGGGTCATTTGACATAAGAATCAGCCACAATTTTGTTTTTTTTTGGCTGAAGACCTGCTTTAAAACTCGAGTGCAAAGTGCGATTTTTAAAGCATTATTTTATTTTTTTTAAAAAATTTTACAGCGTGAAAATTTTTTCTGACCCAGGAACCATAGGAGTGGATCCTATACTCTGGTTCTGCACCGAAAAAAATGTTTTAAAGGTCTTTTTAAAGAAACTAGAATAAAAAGATCGTTTTTGGTGATTTTTCAAATATTTTGGGGGGCCACGCCCCCCCCCCCCAAGTTCCCCTATTTTTTCTCGGTGCTCATGATTTTAAACTTTGAGTCTCTCTTGACCTTCAAAAAAATTTATTGGTGAATATAAGGCTCTTTTCCCCTCCAAAAAAAATATAATAGCCCTGAAACTAAGGAAAAGTGAAAAAAAAGGGGGGGCGTTTTAAAAAAAATTGGGACGTGATGGGGGAAAACGGGGGTCATATTCGGATTCAGGGGGTCATTTTACATAAGAATCAGCCTTCAAAATACCAGAAGCATTTTCAAGGTTTTTTTTTTTTGTCGAACAGTGTAATTGTTGTTACCACAACTTGATGCTTATTTCATTAAATGTATGTTTTACAGTACCTAGGTTTTGAATATTTGGCTCCACCATTTGTGATTTTGTCACTCCTTGTGCTTTCGATGTGTAACAAACGGGTCACGCGAATTAGCTTCGCGGCCCGAATGCGGTCTGCAGGCCGTAAGTTGTGCACCTCTGGGCTTAAAAGTGCTCGACAACATACTGTAAGTATAATGGCCATCATGGACTTTCAAGTCATGAAATCATGTTCTGATCGAGTGTGACTGAAACATTTTGGGAAGTCACTTCCATCAGCCTCCTCAAAATTCCTCCGACCTAGTTAACCCTCGTGGGTCCGATGGGGCCATATATAACCCCAATGTAATTTCTGTTTAATATATCTTGTTAATCAACCATTGTTTCAAATGGCATTTTGTGACTTTGATTCTTTGAGTTTTTTATGCAAAATAATGCAATTATTTTGTTTTATTTTTCCCGAATTTGCATTTTTGCACACAAGACCCTTGGGGTCACTGCCCCAAAATGCCAAAAAAAAAAAAAAAAAAAGAGGACGTTGAAACTTTTGTCCGAGAGAATTGGATAAAAAATGTAGCGAAAAAATTCACTTGCAAAAATCATGTTTCAAGTCTAACAGGGACTGTTTGTCCGTAATAAATCTACAGCTATTGTAAGCTTTACTCTAAAAAAATTTTTACCGCATAAACTATATTTTACTTTGATTGTGTTTTTTAATTTTAATTGTTTTATCATTGAAAAGTGTGTGAAGTTAAAAAATGAATGTAACATTTAATAATAATAATAAATTCATTAAAGGAAACATTGAGGACGTTTATGATCCCAATAGTCTTGAGTGTAACCGAAATGCGAGGAACCTTCGAGGGTTAATCAGTTTGCAATATTTGCGATAGAATCTATTGCACGGTAACATTAGTAACTTAATAAACTATACTACGCCAAAATTCTGCTTATGCAGTTACATGGAGGGGAGAGGGGGTTACAGCTCACTTAAATCAGTTGCTTTAGTAACTACTATGCAGTAAAAGTATTTAATGTTTTTCAAAATGAACAAATAGGAAATTTGTTTTAAAAATTGCAGCACATAAAGAATTAGAAAATTTTAAAATGAAACTTGCATTGTTGAAACATTACTTTCAT
Organism: Uloborus plumipes; assembly: GCA_038373865.1. NCBI lineage: Eukaryota > Metazoa > Arthropoda > Arachnida > Araneae > Uloboridae > Uloborus > Uloborus plumipes. The sequence goes on from JAXGGA010006409.1 coordinate 11,522, forward strand.
TTTTGGCAGTGAACTGGTATCTAAAAAAATCGAAAATGTTCACCTGCTTTTTTTCTTTTTTTCTGGTTGAAAGAACAAAAAATCTCCAATAAAATACTTTTTATTTGATAGTTTAAAACGTTTTTGATCCAATGAAGAAATAAACGAATAAATAAATAAATAATTAGAAAACAAACTAACAAATAAATTCATTCATTAATTAATTTATTAATGTATGAGAAAAAATAAATGAATGAGCACAATAGTGAATGAATAATAAACTAAGTGAAAGAGAAAGAATAAATTAGTTAATTAATAAATGAAGGAATGAAAATGAATTAATTAATGAATGTATAAGTTAACAAAGTTAACTATTTCACTTATCCCAGCATGCACTTGACAAATTTATTTTCATTTAAAATTAAATCATGACTCATATTAGTGAAATAAGTACTGCACTAGAAATTAGATCTAAATTAACACTTAAAATGTTAATTACTAAGTCTTAAAACTTGTTTTTGATAAACCACGAAGTATTACGCCATGTGCATCAAATTTTGAAAATTACAGACATTATTATTTTCTTTGGATCTTTAGACTCCCCCCCCCCCTCCAACTGAAATCAACTACGTAAAACCTTCCTTAACGGGCACTCCCGAATAGCGGACACCTCAAATTAGCGGCTATGTTTCTGAGTCCAAGTTCCTATATACAGGAGGTTACTTATACATAATTCATTTTGAATAAATTAGTCCAAGCAAAGGTGTTATAAGTCCCCCCCCCCCCAAAAAAAAAGCAATCTTTTTCTGAGTGTCTGACAAAATTTTCTGTATTCTAACCATCTACAAAGTGGCCACATTTTAAAGCAGTGATGCCCAACTTTTGTCTACCTGAAAGACTCAAAAACTCCAGAATTCATATATTTTTTCAAAAAAATTTTATTCTTATCTAGATAGTATGGTTAAATATATAACAAGAAAGAAAATTACTGACCATTAATTGTTGTTATCATTACTTGATGCTTATTTTTATTAAATACATATTTTTCTGAATCCAATTTCTGACTATTTGGCTCCAAATTTGTGATATTGTCTCTTGCTGTTCGATTTGTAACTTTGAACAAAACAACGGGTCACACGGATCAGCTTCACGGACCGGATGTAGGCCTCGCGCCGTAGGTTGGGCACCATTGTTTTGAAGTAATTATGCCTTTTCCCCTTTCTTATTTTTCAATTACTTAACGAAAACTTTCAAAATTTTCCTTTCTCACATTACAATTTATTTCCCAGCTCAAATCTGTTTTCAAATGTTTTTTTCACTGCAGTTTACTAAGTGAAAGCAGACTCATGGTTCAGTGAGTGATCATTTCTAAAACAACATCGAAAAGACTGATGTTTAAAGAGTCGATTGATGTTCTGGGAGAGAACATAAGATAATGAGAAAAAAAGCTAATTATGCCTTGGCAGCTCAAAATTTAGTTAGAAAATTTTCAGAACTTGAACAAAAATATAGTTAGGAAAATGTGTGTGTGTGGATCATCGTTGAATACATGAGTTTTATTTTTCGAAGCACAATTAATTGAGCAATTTCTTCTTTTAGATGATGCTGTGGATTGTACCACTGGAGCGCCTGTTAATGGAACTGATGTCTGGAAAATTAGTGACTTTTCAAAACACTACAGAGCTTAAAGTGAAAAAAGCTTACTATTTTTTATTTTTTAATTTTGTTTTCACAAATAGGACAAGTTGATAGCGAAGCAATAATTTTAATAACTATATTGAGCAAGCAAAACATTTTTAAATGCTGAACGAAATTGTTGAAACTGTTAAATAAAAGTTTAATTCACTTAAGTTAATTTCCTTTCTGATGTAAGTTATCTTGATTTGCAAGACAAGCCAGCCACCTTGTCTAGTGGCTAGAGAAGTCAGACCTTATGGCATGTGTTTACTGTGGAAGTTGGACTTCACAGCAAATAACGAAACAGTTGGAAAAGTGAGGCAATGCACCATAAAATAGCCAGCCTAGTCGGCACAAGACAACAGCAGTAACAACGCATGACGAAGTTATTAGTAATGCTTTTGGAACGGTACATAATTTTAAGTGTCGTAGTACAGGGTGGCAATAGTGCAAATTTAGTTTTTCAATACCTCATTAAACTAAATGGTAAAATTTTGAATAGTAAAGCCATCTTTCATAGCGGACAGCACTTCTGGCCTTTGTAACTGTCCGTTATTCGAAGGTACTACTGAAATATTGAGAAATTAGCTACAATATTTCTTAGATAGGTGGCATTTCAAACCGAAAACATTTCAGCATTTCACATTGACCTACAATGCTTTGCAACAAAATATACATTAAAATGCATGCGTTGTCATTTCTGCTTCCATTTAACACTTACACAAACTCACCCCGAACTTTAAAAAATATGTATATTCTAAAAAATTAACAAAAAGAAAATTTAAAAAAAATCAGCAAAAGAATTTTTTTACAAAAAAAAAAATCATTAAAAACACTTTTCTAATACATAAAATTATAACGATAATTTATAACTTATAAATCAATTTCTCTTAATCTTATTAAAATTTCAAGAAACGTAAATCAGAGTTTGTAAAAATATTTATTGTATATTTTCTGCTATAGATTATTGTGCATTGCAAATGAAATAATTAATTTTGCACTATTTTTTACCAAAAATTAGAAAAGTTTTAAAATATTTTAGAATTCGAAATTATTAAAGATTAAAAAACAAAATACAATCTTACTTACCTTTTCTGAACACATCTGAATCTCAGTTGAATGACCAACAAATTCATCTCTGTATCCTCTAATTTCTTATCGTTTTTCAAATCAAAGAGATAATAATCACAAAATTTACCTTTGCTCCAAAACAGAAGCATCTTCTGACAAATGACAACAGCCAAATGGAAGAAAGTTTACTTCTGATGTTACTAGATGGCGGTAGTAGCCAAGAAACAAGTGTCAACTGATAGCACTTCCGGCGCGTAGCGGTTGGCGGAGGCGCTTGCAAACGTCACTCAAAGAGGCGGGACTTGTGTTATATCCCACCCCTTTCGGCGACAGTTGTGTCGGCTTTGGTGTGCGGAACTTTGCGCTCGCTTTGAGCTTTCTTTTTTGGAAGATCCCTTTATTTCTGTTTCCTTTTTTTCTTTCTGAATGGGTTTGAGATGAAGTTTCTGAAATACAAGGAGTTGCTTTGTTGATATTTACTTCAAGCAGAGATCAGTTCTTTTTTTTTTCATTTCTATTCCTAGCTCTGAAGAAATGAATGATTTTTTAGGTAATTTTTTCGATGCTCTGGTGTGATCCCGATTCGTTTAGGGTTGCCGATGGCGGAGTAGACTTATGGGCATTATTGGCGCTTTGTTTTTCGCCGGTCACGCCAATTCTCGTAAAGTTTCAGCAAGACTGAACTTAATGGATGCTTCGCGAGCGCGTTCGAAACACGAGATGCGTTTCTTCTTCCCGCCTACTATTTTTTTTTCTACTAGTATGAGAGTAAAGCAAGAGTCGAAGCATTAAAACTGCGGTTATGGCTGTTTAAAACAACTTGTCAGAGCTGGCGCTCATGCAGTTACGGTTAACGCTATCCACTGGATCTACCGCAGTTTGTTTTACAAGAGTATTTTATTTGTATGCTAGAAATGCATGATCTTTTTAAAAACAAGAGTATTTACAGTTGTAAATTTGTACTAAAATTTACTAATGCAATTATATTCTGCAAGTAGTATCTCCAGACTTTTCCAAACATTTTTGGGATATTTAATTTGTGATCAAGACTGGATTACCATTAGAAACTACTTGGTAAGTATTTTTGGAAATTTTGCAAGTACTGAACATTTCATTTCAATCCCCATTGCCCCCCCCCCCCGAAAGCAACAGCAAAAAGAGAGAACTTATTTTGCACAAAAATGTTGATATTGAGCAAAATTTTAAAGGGATAAGCAGGATGAATACAGAAAAAGGGTTAATTCTTGTGCAATTAAAAATCACCTCACTAAAGTAAATTCAAAATTTACGTTTCAACTGTATTTAATTTTTTGAGATTTATAATGAGATAAAATAACACTTGGTGAAATTTGTAAAAAAAACGAAAATTGTCCTGAATTTTTCCTTAAAGATTTCAGTTGCAAATCTGATAGAATTTCACGCATTTGCAATTTCTTTAAATTGTGTGGAAATCAACACAAAGGATGGAAACAGCAAGAAACTAAGATTCGAGTTGACTTTTCTCTCCATCGCTTGCAATTTTTTTTTTTTTATTTATTTATTTATTTTAATTTTTATTAATTAATTAATTCTTCGACTTACTTTTTTTTAATTAAAAAATAATAATAATTTATTTATTTACTTCTTTTTATTTATTTATTTATTTATTTATTTATTTATATTATTTTGGAATTTGAACAAAAATTATTCCAAAACATATATTTGATTTTCAAAATTTGTTTGCAAATGAAAAATTAATCAATATAAGTAGTTCTTTTTTTTTTCTTTTTTGAGGAGGGGGGGGGGCAGAAAAGAAAAATTAATAAAATTTCACAGACTACGTTACAGATGGCATAAGTTTGCACAAGTAAAAGTATAACTAAAATGCATCATAGGTCTTTTACCCCTTCATAATTAATTTGTATTTTTACTGCCCTTCCACCCCCTACCTCCCTTTTCCTCCAGATAGTTAACACTATGTAAAGTACCATGTCTGCTGTAAGTGAAAGTATGAAATGATTACTATAAGGTTTTTCGTGATTCTCGTTTAAAAAATTATGTAACGTTGAAAAAAACTCTTTTAACATTCCCAGGGAAACAAAGAAATACTAATCAGAGTTTAGTATGTTTGCCGCTAATTCATAATCATGATTTCTTTTATTAATCAAGCTCATAATTACAGATGCTCATTTTAGAGCGTTTAGTCTAAAAACTAATTTGTACTGCAAAAAAAAGTCTAGTGATGGCCTATGATTCTATTTTTTTTTCCTAATGCGCTTTAATACTAAAAACTATATTATGGTAAACTTAAAAGCTGAAACAAGAAAAAAGATACGGAATCGTAATTTTATTATTAAGGCTCTAAATAAACTAATAAAACTAAGTTATAAATTTAAAATAATAACATGAATTAAAAAAGAAAAAAAGAAATTCCTATGCATAAAATAAGACTACTTCAAATTCAAAAGATCTCAGCGCAAGTAATAGTACATTAAGTATTTTATTGCATATAGGTACATAATTATGGTTCCTCTAGAAAGAAAACTGGTCACAGGAAAAGTACCATGAAATCAACTTAATCGAAGATTTTTTTTTTTGATTAAACCCTTCCAACTGCGTTTTTTCTCCTAAAGATGTAACAAACAATTTCATATTTTAAAAAAAAAGTGAGATAGAAAATATATTCTTTAACGGACTACGTGTTTCTCCGTAGTTCGTAACACATTTATTTCCTTCAAGTTTTACCTTTAGAATCCACCACAAGAGAACTTCAAGTAACTAAATTTTTCAGAATTATAGTTTACGGGAAAATAAAAAGCATAAAAATATTTTTTTTTTCCTGAAGGAGAAGTAGTTTGATCATACCTAAGATAAAAGCGATTGAAATACATTTTATGTTGTTAGCTTGATTCATTTATTTATTTTTCTCTCTTGCAAAAATGTTCAAAAGTTCAGCTCATTTTTTGGCAGATATTTATAAATCAATGTAACTTTGCTTCAATTACGTTTGAAACTAATTCAAGCCACAATGCCAATGTTCTGAATGTTTCAACTGGGAACCAGCTTTTGTAAAACCTAATTTCGATGTATGAAAGTATAAAGGATGCATCAAAAGAAAAAAGGGACCCTAATGCGTTACATAAAAAATTTCCCTTAAATAAAATATTACAGCAAGAATCTAAGGCGCATGAGGTAATGAACCATTAACCCGTTAATTGGTTGAACCGTAATAAATCTAAAGCAAGTAATCAGTAGAAAAAATTTCTTTGCATTGAAAAAGTCGTTCCTTGTAACGCCGAAACACGTGTCTGCAGTATCCCTGCTTATTTGGGCCTCCTTAATGCTGTAATTTTCTCTACATCATTAGTACAAAGGTGTTTGTGAACTTTAAATGCAAATAACTTTTGAAACCTTCTAATTTAAAACGCATAAAAAATAGCAATAATAATGAAAAAGAATAGTGTACGATTCATATTTTATGAGTGAAATTTATAAGTAAATGTAGTCTTAATAAGTTGGATCTTTACATAGGAATAAAACAATAAATTTTCTGTTGTCATTTTAATTTATATTAAAACTGAAACTAAGTTATAAATTATAGCACATGTGTGTGGTATAAAAATTAAAATATGCTGCAGGGGGGAGGGAGGTTTAGTCTCCAGAAACATTCGTTCTGAGCCATACTGACAATTCGAGTACGTTGATATATAAATGGAAGCACATTTTTACTCCCCCCTCCCCTTCCCGCTCCAATCCGTCCTAGGAAAGAAACACCTCTGGATACAAAACTAAAAATTGAAAGTGAGTTCAGTTTTCAAGGTTAACGCTTCTACTCCCAATTTAGTCGAGAGACAAGTAAACGATAATTGATTAGTTGAAGATTTCCCTGGATTTTAAAGTACACCATTGATTTATAGCAGATCACACTCAAACTGGAAAAAAATAAGTAAGAAAAAGCAAAAAATATACAAATGAAAACTAATTTATAAATACTTCAATGCTTCAACATTCCTGGAAAATTATTTTTATTTTTAGATGCGTTATAATAATTTTAAATGCTTAAACTACTGTTAATTTTATGGGGAAATTGACCAAACTGATTCAGACATTATTTTCTGTTTTCTTGATAAATAAGTACATAAATAAATGAATTAATAAAATTACCACTAGTAATGAAAGACAATTCTTTCCCATAATCTTTCAAGCAACTAATACTGGTGATGTAGGAAAAGCAGTAACAAAATCTCAGCCTATCTCTGTATTCAGATAAAAAGCAATGCCAATCTAAACTTTATTATACCAAAGAAATGGATATGAACTGTGTTATCCACTTTTGTGTCCTCTTTTATCCATTTCCTTTTCCATCGCTACAAGTACAATTTAAACAACACAGTAATGTTTATCTTTCTCACCAAAAATTTAAATATTATGTAGTATACTACAATATCATACACAAAACTTGTATTCTTAAATTTGGAGTTTTGTCCCGTGATACTCTCAAGGCTAGAATTACCTTCAGAGCTGGAAGTGGGAGGTAGGATTATAAGAGTTTTGACGCAAAAAATAGAAAAACAACTGCATTCTTACTGGCAATATATGTTAAAACCAAAGCCTCCCCCCCCCCCCAAAAAAACCTCCTGGTGTGCCAATGTCCCATAAGCTATTGTAAATAATGAATTTTTCCATTACATATAGTCTCTTAATTCAAAACATCTGTAGACAATATAGCAGAGCTCCTAACTCTTTACTCTCAACTAACTGCCTAATGGAAGTTTTCAAATGCTTAAATTTGTTGATCAATGATTTCTAATAACATTTAACTTTTCTCAATCAAACAACGAACTAAGTTAGGGAGCAGATACAGTCAAATTTCATGCGAACATCTTTAACATGTGGCAGGGGTTTCTTTTGATGGACAGTGGTGGATAAATCATGTCACAAGTGCACAATTGCGAGCCCCCCTCCTCTCCCAATGACCACGATTAGGCTCGTAGAAGATACAAAAATTCAAATGATAAATGTTTTGCATATTTATGGGCTGACAAAAAGGGCTTCAAAAATGCATTGAGACAGGTCCATAAACGTTTTAATCCGCTACTGCTCTTTGAAGTTCTGAGAGACCCTGCTATTTATTTTATTTTATTTTATTTTATTTTATTTATTTACTTTTTTTTTTGTTGAAATTAAACTTTGCCACATATGATAAAATCTAAACATATGATAACATAACATATGATAAAATCTAAAACATATGATAAAATCTAAACACATATTTATGTTAAAGCTCGTAATAATAATTGAAAAAAACAATATTTTGCATAGTACATGTTTTTAAAATTTTGAAGATATAATTCAATTAAAATTCAACTTCAAGCGTTGCAAATGAGTCGCAGTTTGCTTAACTTAACATTTTCCTTCTCAAGTTAATACTTAAGCAATGTAAACACAAAAGTATATCAGTTCAAATTAGCAGATAACATACGCTTGTAGCATTAATAACACTTAAATAAATGACTTAAATTTGAGCCATACAGTCTTCTTTTTAGTTTATTTTTAATTTATTTATTATTATTTTTTAAACGTTTCAGCTAAATTTTTATGTTATGTAAATTAATTATCAACTTCTCAAAGTATAATGAATATCAGCCAATGTACTATTTAAGTGATTAAATGATTAGAAATATTTTAGTAGACTGGATTAGAGATTTTAATTAATGTAATTAATAGACAAATTCTGTTCTATTTTTGATGTTCAGAAGTATATAAGTATTATTTTTAATGAAAAAATTTAAGAGTGCATTTGTAGCATCAATTTTTCATAAATACAGTCCTAAAAACTTCGGAGTGTGTTTATGTTATTTTATTAGGCTCTAGTTATTGATTTTTTTTTTAGAAAAAATAATTTAATTTGTTTAAAACACGATTCTTAAGAAATTACGGAGTTAATACGCTCTGTACTTTAAGATTATTACGAAGTATTTAAAATATTTTATTGCACCACAAAACTTAATTAATTTATAATTCATAAGACTTATGCATTAACAATTTTAGGAGCAAATACTTGAGCACTTGGAAAAATGCTTAGTGACTCTCAGATAGTAAAGTATCTATTTTAATAGAGAACTAAAAAATAAGAAGAATATATGTTTGCTATAAATGAATAAGGATAAATAATTACAAGTACCTTCAGTTTTTTTTCTTTTACATTTTTTGACTTAAAATTCCAGAAGAGCAATGCCACAGAGATGTACGCATGGCTGCAGAAGGGGGGGGGGGATATTAGCCGCTACCCTCCTCCTTCAACCCTCGTTTTTTTTTTTTTTTATCCATCTAATATTAAAAGAGTAACTTTTTTGTGAGGTCCGTTATGATCAAACACCCCCAATGTAAAATTCATTCTGTGCTGTTAGGTGTAAGCAGTATAGATATGCTGAACTAGATTCTAAAAGCGACATAGTACGCGTATAAGGAGAAAATAATAAAATTAAGTAACATAAAATGCAGTTTTATCACTTATATAAGTTTCTAAAGGTTTAATTCTAGTTATGAGCATACAGCTTCAATTTTTCGAAGAGTTTTAATAAAACTTAAATGTTGATTTAAAGCATTTTTAATCCATTACAGTGTGTTTGCGTAAATAGATCTAACCTCAAATTATTTCAATTAAATGTTTAAAAATATAGCTGAATAATATTCTTTTTTTATGTATATGATTTTTAATGCACTGCAAAAAACAGGGGTACCCCCCCCCCCAAGCTCAGTGGCCCAAATTCCACCCCCCCCCCCAAATATTTCCCAACCCTCTTGGGTTTTTTATTTTTACCTTTCTTTTTTATTTCATTTATTTTTTTAAGTATTATTTATTTATTTATTTTTTAAATTATAACTATCCTTTTTTTTTTATGTTATATCAGTTTTGTAAAAATTCGAATTATGCGCAGAATAGAATCGTTTTTTTCCCTTCCAAACATTAATAATCAAACACACACGCACACAAAATAAATAAATAAATAATAAAGAAATAAAATGAAATAATTTAAAAAAAATAATGAATAATTTTTATTAAAAATTATAAATAATTTAAATTAAAAAATAAATTAATAAATAATTTAAATAAATAAATAAATTAGTTTAAAAAAATCCCCCCCAAAAATTTTGCGCCATGATCCCCCCCCCCCCCCCTGTGGGCACCCCTGGCAAAAAATAAGCTATAGTTTATATTACTGGCAGCCGAGGTTCTAGTTTAAAACTGTAAACTGCAAAGTAATAAACTGCAAAATTGCTTATTTTAATTTCTTACTATAAACTGAGCAAATTTACCATTTATTAATGTGCATTTTATAGTTTTAAATAAGAACCTCTGCTGCTAGTATTATACTATAAAACAACAGTTTATTTTTGCAGTGTAGAATTGTAATTGGGTTTCTGAGAAAAATGTGATGTCAAAAAACAATTGAAAATTGTTGAAGTTTGTATTTCAGTAAAAGTACTTTTCACCCAATTTTGATAATGTCTTTTCTTTTTAGATTTAAAAACTTTGCATCATGTTGAAGTATAAAACCATGTCATCGAGAAGCATCATACTTGCAACACCGACATTCATTTTGCAATACCCCCATTGAGACCAGACAGTCCCAAAGAGAGAGAAAGAGAGAGAGAGAGAGAGAGGAGAACAGAGAGAGCGAGAAGAGCGGGGGGCGAGAATCATCCTCCCAGCATCATCCTTGGTGTGGAAGCGAGGCGCCTGCCGCTTCCAAAGCGTCCAGTTCCCCCGCGCTGAAGATCGCGCCGGAACGAGCCGTGATTGGCCCGCCTCGCCCAAATAGCCAATCAAGAGCGGCACCGGCCTCCGAGTGCCAAAGTCCACGGCGCCACTTTCACACGCCGCTCGCGCCAAAGCCGTCGCGGGTGTGTGGCTCTGCTTCCCTCACACGCCGATCTTTCCTCCGTCGGACGCGATCGCCACGGTGCTGTTGTCTCGGTATCGGCACTCTGTTGTCTCTGAAAAGTGCAATCCTGATGGAGATGTGTTTTGGCTTGTGTTAATCCCAGATGCTGTGACTGCAAAAGCTTAAGACCGGTCAATGAGAAATTTTTGCTGCAAGCGACTTACCTGTTACTGACTACTACAGAACAATAAGAGATTCTGAAATAGATAGGACATTCTAATAATATTTGAAATAATACCAAAGCATTCCGGTGGACTATTTGCAGAGAGTATTTAAATTACACAAGCAATATAACTCGATTGTTGCATAAGATGTGACAAATCTATGTTGAAAAACAATTTAAGAGTATGAAAACCACGTGTTTGTGCTGTTTTCCTTAAACAACATACGTGGCCAAGAATTTGCAATTAAATTCTGTTAAATTTTGTAAAAGTTGAGAGAGTGGGGGAGATATTAAATTTATGCATTTTATACAAATATGTCACAGTAGCCGTAAAAGTCAACAAGCGATGTTTATTTTATGACATCCTCTATGAAAGAAATCTCATGAATTGCCAGAACCACAATCCCAATCTTTGGGGTACTTGCTGACACTTCTCCAGCATCATCAAAGTTGTCGTACTCAAGACTAAAACTGAAGATAAAAGTTCAAAAGGGGACTGCTGAAAGACATCAAGTAAAGAGTGCTCGAAGCAGACGACACTTGTCGCCGATCCCTCTTCGAAGCTGTCGTTGACCGACTTCCGAATCCGCCCCATGCGCTTCGAGTCGGCGGACTTCGGACCGGGGATGGCCTACCACCCGTTTCTGCTGCCCCCGGCCGCCGCGGCCCGCCACCCGCACCAAACCGACTTCAGCATGAACTCCATCCTCACTCAACCCCATTACCTGACGGCGCTGCAGGGGTTCAACCCGGCGCTGGCCGCCGCCGCAGCCGCCTGCTACCCGCCGGGGACCCTCTTCCCCAAGCCGCCGCCGCCGCCCGGACCCCATCACCCCATCACGGCCGAGGACGTGCTGGCGGCGCACGGGGCCCCGCACCTGAGGCCGCTCAGGACGCTCGAGCCCGAGGACGATGGGGTGCAGGACGACCCGAAAGTGACCCTCGAGGCCAAGGACCTCTGGGATAAGTTCCATGCGCTGGGGACAGAGATGGTGATCACTAAGTCAGGACGGTGAGTTTTTACATTCAAGCATTCTTTACTTCTACACTGCAAAAAATTAACTGTTGTTTTTACAATATAACTCTGGCAGCAGAGGTTCCAATTTAAAACTGCAAAATGCACTGTGACAAACTGTAAAACTAGCAATTTCGCACTTTCTTACTGCAGAGTAAGAAATTTTACAGTTTATTGCCGTAAAATTCAGCTGTATTATACTTCAAAAACTACAGTATAACACTGGCAGCAGAGATTCTAGTTTAAAACTATAAAATGCACGGTAATAAACTGTCAAATTAGCAATTTTTACAGTTTATTACTATAAAATTAGCTGTATTATACTGTAAAAACAGCATTCATTTTTTACAGTGTAACTCTTTCAAATGTTGTTGTTATTGTTGACTTGTGCCAGCCGAGGTGGGGATTTGGGGTAGAAAACTTCACCATTAAACAAACTAATGGCAGCTCATTGGACAGCATTTAAAGATGTTACATGATACCATGACAATAAACGTTGCTGTTGCATATTACAGAAAATGCATCAATTATGGTTTAGAAATTTAAACATATGTAGTGCTATGTTATTGTTGTTGTCTTGTGCCATCTAGGCGGCCAATTTTAGTGCACGCTGCTTCACTTTTACAAATGTACCGTAATTTGATGTGAAGTTCAACTTCCAAAATACGCACATGCCGTAAGGACCCGTTTTTAAAGTAGGCAAACATTTATAGCACAACACATTTACCACAAGGAAAGGACAAGAGAGAGAGAAAGTACATCCATGCCCCAGTCGGGATTTAAAGCCGGGACCGCCCCGTTCGGGGCAGGCTTCTCTGACCACTAAACAAGGCCACTACTCTTTCAGATCCAGTGGCGGTTGCATCATGTTGCAACTGCAAGGGACCCAAAATTATAGGGTCACGAATGAGATTCGAAAATGCATATACGATAAATATTTAACATGCGTAGAGGGGTCCCCGGAAAATGCATTGCGACGGTCCCCCAAACCTATAAATCCTACCGTAATCAGAACTGCGAATTCCTTTATTCTCATAAAATGTTGGGAGAGATTTTGATAAAACGTATGTCTGTATTGACCATTAGGCAAGTTACCTCTCTCATTATTGTGATGTGTTTTGTTCCCATGTCATTAAATGCTTGCTTCAGAACTTATTTTGCATCGGAGCTCAGCTCCAGTGCTTCTTCTCAGTTTCATGAGAACTATTAACATATTTGATGGCATAAAGACCGTATTTATGTATGAAAAGTTCTGACGATTACTTTGCTTATGCACATGTCTTGTAATGAAGCTCTGATCCGCATAGGAGATTAAACATTGCTTCGTAACTCTATGCTAAAAGTTTTTCAAGGAACAAGATTTCTTTTTGATATTGTGGAACATTTTGTCTCCTACTGGTAGAATTATCTTTCTGAAATATTTCAATCAGAACCACAGTTGAAACCACAATGTTTTCAGTTAATCAGACCACATTTTCCTATTGCTTTCCCAAAAATATTGATTGAAATTAGGATGTCACGTATTTTACTCTGTGTCGATTGTTGTTTATACCAGAAAAGAGCACTGCGACACCTAAAACTGTAGCAATTGGTACAAGCGCTTGATATAATAGCATTTTCGGGCTTTCATATCAAATAACTCTTTGAACTTACTTACTATTTAACGAGAATATTTGCATTCTAGTTTATTAATATTCATTCTAGCATAATTCACTCATTCATTCGTTATCGCGTTCTACTTCGGAAATTTTGCATTTCTAGTTTATTAACAAAAGCGATAAATGCAAAATCCCACGAATCTTAGGAGAGGGAATGACGGGGAGGGGGAGATAAAGAAAGTGTTGGAAAGTTTGATGAAAATAAATAACTTTTACAATATTTACATTTTTACACAGCACTGCCCTAAAATCTGATTAAATGCTTGGAGCAATATATCTTAGTTTTGGCAATGCTAAATTTTATAATGCAGTGAAAAACATTATGTGCTGAAAGTGATTATTGAAGCCATGGTCTGAATATTGATAATTTATAGGAAATACATCTTTATTAATGCAGCTGAGGGGAGGGGGAGGGGCGAGTTTTAAAAATCAATATGGAACCAAGTATTTGATCCATATAATATTCGAATGTTTTAATTTTCTTACAAGATAATGAGCACTGTTGTTGAATTGCAAGATATTACATTCTTCAGGCTGCTAATTTTCTGTTGAAGATTTTTTCATACTTGCTTGAGTAATTTCTCACACAATCTATACTTTTAAGTTCTGTTCTACAATTCTTGTAGATAGCTTTCATACGCAAAGCGGAAGGTGATCACTTTCCCTACGTCACTGTCGTTCTCAAAATGATGCAAAAGCCAAATTTGTATTTATGAGAGTCAGTTCTGATATGCATTCTTCCTTTTGAAGGAGCGGACAGTGGTGAATTTACCATATCGCAAATGTCACAGTTGGGATGGGCCCCAAGGACCAGATGGGCGCCGAAAGAGATGCGAAAGTGCATTTGATAAATGCTTTACAAAGTTCTGTGACAGACAAATGAGCCCTAAAATGTATTGCGACCAGGGCCGGATTACTAAATAGGCAACGTAGGCCTATGGGCCCCGTGGTTTTAAAGGGGCCCCGAGAAATCCTGAAGATATCCTTTTCTAACTTCAGATGGTACTGAGCTAAACGTTAAGAACATTATTTGATGCAGTGTGCGAATAGAACTTAAGTAAGCGTTCATACTTCTATCCAACTTTCTCACCACCATTGCATAATTTCTACCAAAAGAGGTGAAAGAGCCCAAAAGTACCCATAACTTATTTCATCGCGTGTAAAGCATGAATTTCGTCTAAAATATTAAATTTCGAAAGTGCAGGAGTTTTACTCTCTATGCAAATCAAGTATTGCTCATCATTAATACCATCAATCATTATGATTGATTATGTATTCCATAGTAACAATTTTAAATTATTAAAATATATTTGCACAATATATATCAGTTACTTAAAATCTCAGTTATCAAATCCATATGGTGAAGGGGCCCCCTCATTTCAAATGCCTATGGGCCTCCAAATCTTTAATCCGGCCCTGATTGCGACTGACCACAAAACGTTCAAATTTACCTCTGAGAGCAGCATGCAAATTGTACCTTTGATCGCGATGAGAACTCCAATGGGGTTATTGAGTTGTTATTAGTTGTACTTCATATGTATGATGTTTATAAAAGGTAAAATGTGATTTGCGCCAATGGCAAAAAAAAAAAAAAAAAAAAAGAGCGAAACACTTTTAATCGACATTACACCAATTCACTTAATAATTTTCTTTGATTAGGAAGGTTTTAAATACTCTCACATTTTTTTAATTTTTAAATTACCTTCATGAAAAACCTGCTTAAAACCGGGCGTTCCCCCATACCCTTTACACAAATAAAATTAAATCATATATTTAAAACCATTATCGCAGGGTGTATTTCTAGAAATAAGAAGTAATGTATTCCTAAAATAATTTAACTAAGATCGGAGAGCTTTATGTAAAAATTGGACAGATAAAACCTTTTCCGCTCGGAATTTCTCTCTATTATAATAGAAGCTAGATGTATGATTTTTTTCAGAGTTTTTCGGAATCTTGATGTAAACATAAAACATCATCGGCAATAGAATCAAGTTACTGCCTTAAGCCGAACACCGTTCGTTTAACGTAACACTATACTCGTAATTTGTCTCAGAATGCATGAAATTGATTGATTTTAATGAGGAAGATAGTATCTATCACCATGAATTGATGAACTGAAGTTAAAATTATTAAAACTTATTCGAAATCTTTGACTAAATCTCGTTTAGTGTGTTTGTTTCAAGCAGACAACAAACTGCAATCTCGTTTAGTTATTAATTTGATAGTTATTTAAGCAAATTTCAACAGTTTTAAAATCCTACAAAGTCGTCAATAAACTGGTATAAATAAATCTCTGTCACGTTTTTGTAACTTAATTAATCCTACTGAGTTTGCTATTGAAAGCAGTTAGCATACAAGAGCTGTATTTTGAATAAAGTTTAGTTTCTTGTTTCACCTACAGAGAAAAAGGCTCTCATACAAAGAAAGAAAAGGAAAGAAAATATTCAAAAGCATACTATATACATCAAATGAATTAGTTCAACAGACCCGATTTCGCTGCTGAATCATTGAAAGTCGTTGCTGAACTTAGCCTCATTTGCTGATAAACTACATAATAATGGAATAGAAGTTCTAATGTTTATCAATTCTTTACTCGACAAATATACATATGCAATTTACCGCCAACTCGGTTATTACAACAAGGACTGCAGCACGAAACTGCAGTCCTTAGATGGAACAGCCGAGTTGGCGGTAAATTGCATGTTTCTGCCTTACCACTGGCTTAGGGGGCGGTGACTTACTGCAAATATACATATATTTTAAATTTCAGATTGGAAATCTGCTAAACACATAATATAAGCTTCACCATTTTTCTTATTATTTAACAGAGTGGTAAAAGAGAATAATTCTCATTAAAAAAAATCGGCTGTAAATTACTTCCATTGATTATTGAATGCTGTCATTAACCGATTTTGTATTTTATTCTTTTACCAATACATAAGCTCTCAACACATGCATATTCTACATTTTGCGGTGTTTAAAGTTAAGCTGCAATTTCAACATTTGAATTTTAGTAATGAACATAGTACAAAGTTTGATAAAACTAGCTTAGATGGTGAATCTAACTTCGATTTTTAATAAATTGCACACTGTGTGAAATCTTCAATCGTGCCAAATGAAAAAAAATTTCTTCCTGATGTAGTCTAACTCTCATTCGACAGTTAAAATTCCTTGTTTATGCTCGTAAATCAGCTATAATGATGAGAAAATCTTAGAATTCAAGAAAATATTTGCAATAATGAAATGTGCTGTTGGATTTATTGAATGCTGATTTCAGACACAACTGTCAGAACACGTATTTGAGATCAGAGTCCAACCGTTTTTTAATCGTGGAACTTCATCATTATTAGATTTTAAATCAGAAGACCCTATGAATTAGCATTACCACCCTTTTTCAATGTATTGAAAATGTGCAGTTCTACACAATCATTTCTTATTCAGAAATTACCTTTACAATTCATCACAATTGTAGTCAATTTCGTGAACAAGCAACGAATTTGTAATTTGCAATCAAAAATAACGACACTGGAATAAAACATATAGAGGTTAATAGTTAAGCAAGTTATTTTAATTTCATGAAGTATTTTAAATTTTAGTTGGTGGTATCATGCCCATTATAGCATGTCACATACTAGAATTATAGTACATTACCTGACTTTCCAGTTTATTAGTAGTTATTGATTTAATTGCAGAGACCCGTTTATCTCTGCAATTAAATCAAAAGTGCACGAAACATATTTCATACATTTTGAGAATATGCTGAAATTATTGATGAACACTGATTTTTGTAAGAAGGCAACAAATCTTAATGATACTAAGGTTCACCTCTCCCCGGTTGAACCCCTACTTACTTCTCTTGTCAAGTACGAAATAAATCTGTATTTATCAATAATGTTAAGTCCTAAATGTAGTTTATTTCTCTGAGAAAACTTACTATGAAGACGATCCCTTTTAATCCGGCAATTGTAATTAAGCAGTATAGTTGCTTTAGCAGTGGACTTAAAAATTAATCACTTTGTTTTAAAAACCAAGTGGCAAATTCCGATTAATTGGTGTTGATTGTTTTAATGAAAGCATTTGAACTTCTTTTAGAAGTTGTTCGTTTCATTTTAAAACATTGTTTTACCTATTGACTTATCTACCCAGAACACGGACCGTCCTCAATTTAAAAGAAAAAAAATCAATTACACTTATATAGTAAAATATGCAGCACAAAATTATCTTAAAGACGAAGTTAGATGTCTCAAAGTTAACCACAGATTAGATAGTTAATTAATGTAAACACGATTTTAAAATCTCAGAAAGGGAGAAGAAAATTTTCAAAAAGCAGCACTTTTTATTTTTAAGTTTTTTCCTTTTTTTTCCCTTTCCTTTTTTTTAATTGGTATTCTAACCTAATTTAATCATTTTTGAGTACACTGTTTCAAGATAATATGGAAGACAAAAGTAACTGTGATTTAATGAATTCATTTATGAACATCGCTTTTTAAATTGTGTGAAATTAATAAAAAGAAGAATAGTTATAATCTACTATAAAAGGAAAAAATGGGCCTTTTAATGTTATAATTTAAACCGACACAATATATTAATAAGAAGATTAAAAAGTCAGATAAAGCATCGTATTTAAAAGATTACCCAAAAATAAGAAGTTCAGTTTCTGAAAAGATTATTTTTCTAGTAGACATATTTCGTTAAACTCAAAGAGTTTCTCTGAATAATTTTAAATTCAAAACTTTCGCGAATAATACATACAATTGTAAAATATGCTTTCTTTTTTTCAACCGCAAAAATTGTTTTGATTTTTCAGATAGATTAATAAAATTAACATCGTCATTTTGAAACACATACATAGTAACTATTTATCGTCACATCTTTTGTACATTTCGCTTGCAATACATATGCTAATTGACGTACCTAAGAGCTGAACCTTATTTCCTTTCTAAATAAATAATGAAAATTATAAAATCACGTTTAGCATTTTACTTCTATTGAGGAAATTATTAATGATTGAAATCAGGGTCGTAACCAGATTTATATTTCGGCGATTTTGTTACTAAAAACATTTTTGTGAATTCTGTATGATCAATAAAATTTTATGCTACTCGTATATTCTGTCACTTTTTATTACAATATGTTGTTTTAATGAGAGGGTGCTGCTTTAATGCTATTCACATGAGCAAATGTAAAAGATGAGGAATTTATTAAGTGAAGAAAAAAAACCTAAAGTGCCGCAGCATAATTGCACCCCTGTTAAGTAATTTGTTGACATCTATAAAATAAGGTAAATATACTGTTCAGCACTTTCATATATAAAAAAAAATTTGATATATTCGTTAGGGTCAGGTGCTAAAAATTCGAAGGAAAACGCTATATTGTTTTATAAGAGATGATAATCCCAATAACAATAATGAAAATAAATACTGCAAATAAAGAACTGTGGTTCATATAATTATTCAGTATTTATTTTTTTCAAACAAAATTTAAAAAATAAAATTCAATGAATAAAAGTAATTTTTTTAACACAAAAAGGATAAAAAAAAAGTATTTTTTGGAACGATTTGAAAAAAATTCGAACGGGGTTTGAGCACTAAAAACCCTCCCCTCAAATGTGGCCCTGGTTAAGGTTAAAGCTCACGAAATATTGCCTTTCACAGCTTGATTTTTTGAGCAATCACGATTGCTGCACTGTAAAACGTGAACGTTGTTTTTACAGTATAATATAGCTAATGTTACAGCAATAAACAGTAAAAATTGCTTATTTTACAGTAATAGACGGTAAAATTGCTACTTTTACAGTACTAAACTGTAAAATTGCTGATTTTACAGTGATAACTGTTTATTACCGTGCATTTTACAGTTTTAAACTGGAACCTATGCTGCTAGTATTATACTGTTACTTTTACAGTACAATACAGCTAAATTTTAAGGGAATAAATTGTAAAATTGCTAACTTTTACAGTTTATTACTGTACCTTTTATAGTTTTAAATTGGAACCTCGGCTGCTAGTTTTATACTGTAAAAACAACAGTTCATTTTTTGCAGTATATCTAAATGAAAAATCTAACTATTGGTGAAAATCAACATTGGAAGGTTTTTTTTCTCTGCAGTGTATTTCAATAGACTTTTTTCAGTCTAACAATCTATATTGCCCTCATGGTGTAAGAACAATTAACATTTTCCTCTTAATTCATTATTTCACTCTTAATTAATTTATTGATAATTTTGCTTTTACAACGCTCTAACTCTGTCAAGGGTGTGCACGTTGAAATTGTGTATCTGCATAGCCAGAAAACGTTAAGGCGTAGAAGCATTAAATTTAGTACTTAGTGTAGATTTTTAAAAAGGTATTTTATGTTTTACGTGATCTTGATCACTTTTTCCCTGCAGTCTCTGAACTAATAGCACCAGACAAACACTCAATTTTGAATCCACAAAAAAAAAAAAAAAAATTAAACGCCATGGGGAAATTGTTTGGAAAAGAAGCAAATTTTTATTTATTTATTTTTTTTTAATTTTTTTTTCGGAATTAAAAAAAAAGGTTAAAACAAAATTTTTACGACATTCTGAGAATGTAGTGTGCCACCATTTAGTAAAATATCCCCCCCCCCCCCCAGTGCTTCAAAATCTCATTAAAAGATTACTAAATGCCAAGCGTCCATCAATGCCGAGTGAATCAAAATAAAAATTCTAAAGTTGAAAGTATATTTTCCTTGAAATTATCAGAACTGAAGTACATTCATTAAGAAATAATTTTTTTTGCTGAGAGATTGCATTACAGTGTGCACAATTGATTTCGATTCTCTTTGGTGAATAATGTTTAATCGATAACAGTTATGTGAAAACGTGATGTGAATAGATTGGTTTCTGATTCAACGTGAAAGATTGGACAACAGAGTTCTGCATCAAGGCCTTGTGATATTAATCTTAGAGGAAAAAATATCCATGCCCAAACCACCTGACAAAAAATAATGACTTTTTTTG
The DNA here is from genome assembly GCA_038373865.1 of Uloborus plumipes. Taxonomy (NCBI): domain Eukaryota; kingdom Metazoa; phylum Arthropoda; class Arachnida; order Araneae; family Uloboridae; genus Uloborus; species Uloborus plumipes. The sequence continues at coordinate 31,995 of JAXGGA010006409.1, forward strand.
CGAGAAAGCCGATAAAACATCTCACTTTCGTATGATATATTTTCAATAAGATAGTCTTTGGGGCAAGCAGCACACAAAAGGTTTCACATCATGCCATAATTTAACATACAATGGATTTATCATAGAATTCATAATTTTATGACTTTCCTACAACTTTCTTGCTTCATTATCTCATTAAAGCGTTTTATCAAAACAGTCTGCGAGCGTTATTGTTGTTTATATTTTGTTACTTATCGGTAAAAAAAATTCGGTTTCTTACAAAATATTTAAGAGAGAATTAAAAAAAAATCATTGTTTTCAAATAATTTCATTTCTATAAAAGCTAAATTTATTCCATTAGCAATATCTTAAACCATTTTTGTTTGCGATAAAAATTAATATTCTTTAACTTTCCTCTTACTGCGTGAGAATCCAAAGAGTGATAAATACGTGTAGTAACTATTTGCCGACATTCAGGATTTTATTTAATTTAAAATACTTAATTTATTGACAGATTTATAGGAATTTTCTCCTTTGTTTTGAATGGAAATTTTTGAGCGATTTCTAAATTTTGCATATAATTTTGTACCTTAATTTTTTATATATTTTGTATTCTAAAAGTGCATTGATATGATGTAGTTTTCCAAATTCAAGTTAACAAGAAAACATGATAAATGAATTCTACTATCTCCGAATATTTTGGTATTGCTTAACCCCTTCCAGGCTCATTTTATTTCGGGATTACGGATCAAAAAATGTCAATTTTTTTTAATGCTTATTTTCATACATACATATCTTTTTAAACATAATAGCATCATTCGCATATAACATTTCCTAAAAATAAATGTAAAAATATCTATTTAAACAAATGAGTATTTACCTGCAAAGTTGGCTTTCCGTATGGCAGAAATAATTATACTTTGGATTCGGCGCCTACTCTTATCTTAAATCTACAGCTCAAAACACTGTATAGTTATGTTATCTAGTAGCAACAATAGTAAAAAAAAAGCATCCGAAACCATAAAAGGGACATGTGAAATAATTCTTGAAAGACTGGTTGTGTAGTGTTAATTTTCACCGTGCCCGAGCTACACTCGGGATGAGCCAGAATGGAACATTTCGCTTGCCCGAGTCCAGCTCGGGATAAGCCGGGAAGGGGTTAAAGAACTAAAATGTATTGTCTTGAACAGTGGTGGATTTACCTCCTTGCAACTCGTAATTGCCAGAGTCCCAACAAAATAGTTTTCTTAAATTACCAAATTAATTATCAATGTTTACTTTTTTTGTTAGGTAACTTATTTTCGGCTTTCACTATAATATTTATTATTATATGAGTTACTTCCATGTTAATGAAAGGTAACTAAAAAGTGTATTTAGCAAACTCAGCAGGGCAATTGAGTGCTGAAGCTGAAGCACATGTGCTTACACTGTGCAATGTTATTTTTATTCCTTTTTTGCGCTTTGATTAATGCATAACAAAAACATAGGCAAAAATTATTGTTTTTGCTCAGAACAGTTGCTTATCCGAAACAAAAGAGTTAAAACAATGATTTGTGTGTTGTCTTGATTCACCTCTAAGAACTTGGTAACTTTGACAATCACTGAAACGCCAAGCATTATAAAAATCATTTATCAGTCTATTTGCTGATTGATTATCCAACTAATTCCATAAACCTTTTTTTCGCACTGCATTTTCACACACATTCACAATCTGTATTCTACCCATGAGAGATAATGGAGATAAAATTTAAAACATTTCTGTTAATCTTGCCAAAACTGGGACAGAAAATGCTCACGACATCCAGTAGTCTTCTCAACACCAATCTTCCGAACCCCATTCAGACTTCGTTAAGCAGCCAATCATTAGTAACTGTCGTTGCTTTGCAAAAACCCTCAGGGGTGAATCCAAATGACAATAAATAAATAAAAATAAAAAACATAAAAGCAACAACACATCAAGCCTATGTAAACTGCCGGCAATTTCTTGCGCACAGTAATTATTTCAGCTAACTCAGCCCGTGGACTCAACCAAGCGTTCCTTTTATGTTGCTCTGGTTGATAAGAATCAAAATGATGTTCGTTTTAATAAGTGCCGGGTTAAAGAGTATCATTCGGTTAACTGGTTTGAGGCTGGAAGCTAAATTGTTCGAGTTCGATTTGCTGCATGGCAGGTTATTGCTGCCTTGCACCATTGAAGTTTCGGCCGAGATAGAGTAATTTGATGATAGTGTGATTGTTCCTGTTAGATAGCATTAATTAATATAGTAATTTTTGAAAATTGTTACGAAAAATTGAGGTCTTTCAATTGAGTTATTACAGTTAATTCAAAATATATGCTTAGTTTACCTAATTATTTAATGTATGTACTGACAAATTTTTCATGCAAAAAAAAGGAAACCCTCAAATTTTGAAAAGTCGAGTGCAGCACGTTATTTTTTCGTAATTGTTTTATGGATTTAAATATATTTTTGAAAACTTGATAAATGAAACAGAAAACATTTTCAAATTAGCTGTTTAATACATTATTTTCCTCCCTAAATATGGACAGTAATTCTTTGGGGACCAGGAGGCAATGTGCTACTGTTCTTCCACAGCTATGGTTCTTCCTATACCGTAATACGACCGTAATAAACAGTTATTTTTCCCCTTATAAAGATGAACAGTAATCCTCTGAAAATCTGGAGAAAGCAAATTATTCGAGCGGCTGGGATAAAACGCAACAAAATCTGTCAAAGCTTGACCCGGGGACACTTTTTCAAAGCGTATATCAGTGTTAGGGATCAAATCGAGGCCATTAGATGAACAGCTCCAATGTTTCTTAAGAGTCACCAAAAAGGTCATTCTATGGGGAGGATCTACGCGGAATTTCTGATGGAATCATGCACCTGGCTTAATTAGTACAAGATATTTCATCTCTCTCTTCAAAATATCTGAATCCTCTTATATTTAAACAAAGACTTGAAACGAATCTCGAGATTTCAATAGAAATTTCCTTATCTGTTTGAACACTTTGGGATTTAATGTAGTACTGCTCAAGGGAAAAAGTTTTTTTTTTTTTTTTTTTTTGTAATTTCTTTAGTTACACTGCAAAAAATAAACTGTTGTTTTTACAGTATAATACTGGCAACCGAGGTTGCAATTTAAAACAATTTTAAAGCAATTTTACAGTTTCTAATTCAGTTTATTGCCGTAAAATTTAGCTGTATTATACTGTAGAAACAACACTATAATACTGGCAGCAAAGGTTCCAGTTTAAAACTGCAAATGCGCAGTAATAAACTGTTAAATTACCAATTTTACAGTTTAGTACTGTAAAATGAGCAATCTGACAGTTAATTACTACAAAATTAGCATTTTTTACAGTTTATTACTATAAAATTAGCTGTATTATACTGTAAAAACAACATTCATTTTTACAGTGTATATGTTGTCTTTAATTTTTGAGCTGAAATTTATAGTACATTTGAATATTCGTGTATTGTTTTAGTTGAGTTTCGAATCAACGCTTAACTTAAGGAGTGACAATGAGTTTTAAAAAGAACATTAAGAAAATAAAAATTGTAAATTTAATTAGATTTTTCGTTTGAACATTCTCAGCTTTGTTAAAGTGTGATTCCAAGGAAAAAATGGTGTCCATGGTACCCTTTGTCATTTTGCCTTTAACTTATAAGCTGAAAACATTAAAAACATTTGACCTGGAAATGAATGTGCGTGCATATTGCGGGTTGAACTTTGAGAAGGTGGAAAACTGCATTGCCTCAATTTCAGAATAAGGAAATAAACTTAATGTTTGACTGACCAATTTTGAGCAAAATATGTTTAAGAAGAGCAGTTTAACTTAAAGCATGTGCCTGTAAATCGCTGTATTTATTACACTGTAAAAATAGATGTTTTACAGTACAGTACAGCTAATTTTACAGTAATAAACTGTAAAATTTCAAATTTTGCGCAATAGTAGACTATTAAATTGCTAGTTTCAGTTTATTACAGTGCATTTTGCAGTTTTAAACTGGAACTTCTGCTACCAGTATTATACAGTTGTTTTTTCAGTATAATACAGCTAATTTTATGGCAATATTGCTAAGTTTACAGAAAAAAACTGTAAAATTGCTAGTTTTACAGTGATAAACTGTCAAATGACTAGTTTTACAGCTTGTTTCTGTGCTTTTACAGTTTTACACTGGAATCTCTGCTGCCAGTCTTGCACTGTAAAAACAGAATTTTTTTTTTTTTTTTGCAGTGTAGACAGAAATGAAACTGAGTCATCAGGAACGTTTGGAAGATGTTTTTACATTTATCACTTATGAGAATTTTTCTATATTAGTATGTCCAAATTGCTAACTTTTATTGAATTAACTTTTCACTTATATAGAAGTATACTTAATACTGTTGATTGCATTTAGTATCTTTTATGGTGAAACGTTGTGTATCTTTGATGTTGTAAGAGTGCTGTTTTGGCGCTGTATGTCTTAAAGAGGCGACATTGAGAGTACGACGCTTCGCCATAAAAGGTGCCATATGCAACCAGCAGTCTTAACAGTCATTTTCTTTTCGAGAAACCAAATTGTTGCAGACTATCTGGCCGCTTATTTGCCACATATTAGACAGTTTTTTGTTAGAAAAGACAACGTAACAATACGTGCTCACTAAGTTTTTTTTAATTAATTTGTTTCAAATCAATGATTAATTCTGCTCTTTCAATCAATATCTGAAAATATTGTTTCACATAGAAAATGTCGATCACATATCCGGCATTGACTGCAAATCTTGGCCGAATCCATTCCAGTTCTAAGAATACATTCTATTGCACATCCCCCATTCCGCAAAAAATCCATTTATCAACCTTCATTCCATTTTTATTTTATTTTTCGAAAAAATGTACCTAATACCGGAATTTCTGAACAATTATATCCCCCAAGTTAGAAATTTACTCATTACAAAAGTCAACCTCATAATACCTGAGCGCTCATTTTTTTGTGTGCAAGGGAACAACTAGGACAACGGGTGTAGTCCACTAATATTATCAGGCTAATAAATCGAGCTACGAGATAGGCCCATAAAAACAATCAGACCATCGTGTTTTCACGCAGTTGTCATGGCAACGCCGAACATTCCTACCAGAGAATGTCATGAATTTATTATCCAACAGGTATGCAGCTTCTTCGCGGCCTAGGCATTGGTCGGGTTAGCCCATGAGAATTGAATACCTCGTATATTAATCACTCTTCATAATTTGCGTAACATCGCTCTAGCGAGCTTTTTCCAATTAATAGTGTAATTTCTTGCAATATTTATTGCGAAGCCGTTCTAATTACGATAATAAACATCCTCTATTTTTAATTTGCAATCGTGTTGTTTGGATCGGATGAGTGCATTTAGATGAAAAAAAGGAATATTTGCTAAAAAATATGTAACGTATAAAGAAGCAAGCCAATGCTTCAAAACAGGGCTTCTCAAGCGGAAGGTGCTTCTCCAAGAAAGCATAGAGGAATTTCAATGGAAGCGTTAATCTCCAAAAATAAATTTAAAAAACATTGATTATTTAATTAGTTAATTAACTAATAAAATGAAGAAGCAAAAGTATGATTTGCGCAATTTTGTGTCCACAAGTAAATGGTTTTGGCATAATCGCCTTTTAGTTTTCTTTCCATTTTGTTCTGTTTTATTACTTTTCCTATTCTTTTTTTTCTGTTTTCTTTTTGTAGTTTTAGTGCAGTTTTCATCCAAATATTTCTCATTTTGATTATATATCAAAAATGTCTTTTGATGCACCAAGCGTTACATGTTAGCAAAAAATAAATTTAATGCTATAGTTCACGTTACTTTAAAAAGAAAGGAATATTGTATTGAATTGAAAAAAACTTTTAAAAATATCTTTTGTCATTAGAAAGAAAGAAAGCGGCAAAAAAAAAGGGGGGTGTAACAACTGTAGTACGGATCCACAAATAGTTGTCTGTATTCTTTTTTACCTAAGGAATATGCTGGTTGATTTATTTAAAAAATGCTGAACTCGTATCAGCAAAATTTTACGTTAAAACTTTCGAAACACGTTTTCCAGCTCCTCCACATTAAATTCCCTATCTCCTCGGCTTTGCACAAACAAAAATAACCAATCACCGTTCTAGATACTTATACCGCCTTTTCATGCTGAAAACGAAGAAAATATTCCCTTACCGAGACCGCAAAATTCACTTATGTCCCAGATATAACTCAATAAATAAGTAAACAAATCCAACCCAAAAAGCATTTGACAATAAAAACAAATTCTTCCTAGACCTTTTGACTGACATATGACTGTCTACAGACACGCCCCCTGGAGTAATAAAACGCTCCGTCTACAGCAGACGATGGAAACTGGAATAACAATAAGAGCAATGATAAAAACGCGGGAAAAATTCTTTTTATAGTGGAATGACGATTTGCATTTCGAATTATATGCAGAAGAACTTCGCAGTGGTGGTTCAAGTTAATAAAATCATTCGAAAAGATGACTTTTTTTAAAAATTTTGGTTTGCGCATTTTCGAGGTATACATGGATTACGGATCTCTGAGGAATCGAATTTCAGTCTGTAGGAAGTCCTTTAAGTTTTAAATAAATATTTTCTGTTTAAAAGTTACGTTTTCGCAAGTTAAATAGCTTAAAATGCATTGAATTCAGCATTTTCTGAGCATTACAAAAACACCAAAATGTTTAACTATGACGAAAATTCTTGTTCAGCGGAATCTAATCAATTAATTACAAAAAAAAAATGATTGTATAAAATAAATAATTGTTAAAAATTGGTTAAAAAACGAGGTTTAAAATTTTTTTGGGATATTTTAACTCCAAGAATTTCAAAGAAAACGGTTTCTGATGATAAGAAAATGTATTGAAAATACTAATAAAAATATTATTTTATTATCATTTTGAAAAACAGGGACTCTTAAAACGTAATTGATTTGATAATAAATTTGGTATTTTCATTGAGATGAATTTTAAGTTTTTTTCCTAGTTTCTTGAAGATTTTTTTCCCCAAGAAACTTGGGTTTTAATTTTTTGAAACTTCTATTAGAACTAAACAACTTGACTAAGTTCAAAACAAAACTTATGTAGAAGAATGCATACGCAGACGCATGTGTGTATAGATCCTGTCAAAGTCTTTAGTTTCTTAAATTTATCGACCTCCATGGATTCTATAAACTTTGCAGAAAGGCGTTGAAAAGGTATTCTATAAAAGAAAAACTGCGATTTTTCATATAATACATCACCCTAAATTAACAGCCCCTGATAATTCGCCATGATGAAAATAGTTTGTTAAAACATTCATTGTTAATATGGACACAAAACATTGAGCAGAACTTCATATATTTCATAGAAGTTATAACCAATCCAAACTATTCAGTGATCACGCGTTTTAAAAGCATTTAAATGATGCGTCTCAAAGTATTTGAGTCAGTCCTAGTTTGGCAATAATTTTGATATGATTTTAACTTGAGTTTCATTTCTTTCGTAACTTTTTTTTTAGTATAAATTATTTTTTTTAACTCAGAACAAGTTTAAAATTGTCAGCTGCTGTTATCTTGTCCATGAGCGATGCAAGCGGAAAGGGAAAAAAATGTAGGGTCACTCGGGGTAATTCCTGGGCAAAAAGTTTCTAGCGTAATGTGTTACTAATGTGCTTAAATTTATGAATTTCCGTCAAATATATGAGTGACCAATAATTGTCTCTTAAGTGGCCAGGAATTACCTCATGCCAGGAGTAAATTCTGGTTACTAATTAACTATAGCTACCTGAAATTATTTGTGCATTATTTATAAAATATCAATTAGACGGACATCACAATGTGCCTATTCCACGCCATAATTAGTAACTCTGACTTAGATAGATTTTATAATAATTGAATATTGATGCCTTTTGACCAAGAATTACCCCGGATAACCCTATATGTAATTCAACAGACATAAAAAAAACTCAAGTGCAGTGAAAGGTGTGGTAAACTGCATCTCCAGTTATGCAGTTGTTAATTTTGTACTGCATTGCTCCGAGTAATATTCATCTATAATGTATAAAAAGAGGTAGTTTAGAGGCGAATTGCTGGCTGATCAACACGTGTCGCAGGTGTGAGGTATGGTGTGAGACATGTACCCTGTTGTGAGAAACGACAGCCATTTGGATAGACCATAAAATGCATTTCCGTGACTCTTTGGGAGAAGAAAGAGCTCACGTGTCAGATGGATATGTGGTACTTCAAATGCAAAGTGTTGCATCGATGGTTGGCAAAGCTGAGAAAAGATGTTGATCTAAGCCTCGTGTGTTGGCTATTACATTTATTCAGTGGGAAGAAATGCGGTAGCTTGAGAAAAACATGCTTGCTGTTGTTTGGTGACGCAGAACAGAAGCATTTTATTAAGGAAATGGAACCATCAAATTATCGCACGTAGTCTTTCTGCGCTTATCTGGCAGCTATTTATCATGTTGCGCTTATGTAACGTGCATATTCATTTTTTTAGTATAAGCTGGAAAGGGGGCATGTGAAGCAGAAGCAGTCTTTGAGCGTTTTGTCTTCAAGTATTTGTAGTAAATTGAAAAATATACGAAACATAGTATTTTAGTTTTGCGTTTTATAAAACCATTTTAAAATAAAAATTGCAATATTGTGTTAAAAAAGAAAGGGAATGATAGATCTTTAGTGCTCTATAAGTGAAACTCCGTCAGGGAATTTTAATTACGCTGAAGATCATTCAAGGTTTTACATTTTATTGCCCACAAGTTCAGATAAAGCTCTAAGTAGTTGGATTGTCAGCAAGCTTGAATGCTTATGGCATAAAACCCTGTAAATATAAACACATCTGCAAAGCATTTCATTTTTGATAATTTGGTAACCCTCTTAAACAGGCCCGTTATTTTAGGGGGCAGGGGGGGGGTCAATTGCCACCCCCCTGACTTTGAGAAATCAATGTCTTTGCATATAAGTGGACGTGGTTTTTTGTGGTTTTCTGGGGAAATTGTATTGTGTTTTTACCCTTTGCCCCCCCTCCCCTGGAAAAACTTGAAATGGCGTCCCTGCCCTTAGTATTTTACTGTAAATGAAAAAAATTTGGAATTTATCAATGAATACTTGATTGAAAAAAATTGACGATATTCTTCTGAAGAAAAATACATGACTTTCAATATTTTCCTTATAGTACATTCATATCATAGTATCTTAACTAGCGGAAAGATAACGTTGAAAATCTAGTTGTATATTGCTTCCGGTGTAGTTTAGAAGTTGTCTGAATAGCTCTAATCTTAACACTTATGAATCTCAGCAAATCAAAAAGCAATTGCAAAGTATCACTTATTCGAGACTCTTTCCTTCACTACACGTTTTTATAACAATTGAAACTGGGCAAAATTTGGTTCTTTACTTCCAGATTTCGCATTAGGAAAGTAAAGTCAGAGCTTTTCAATCTTTTGAGGGACAAGATAGGTGGAGGAGGTGTAATACTTTTAGTACTACACAATGTATATTCACGACAAGACATCTTCGGTAGCTGGGGGATCATGTTGGATCTAACTTTTTATCGCATCCGGTGTGGGCTAAAAATTGTCTGAAATGCTTTAAGCTTGCTGGTATAAAGCTTTACAAATGGAAACGCAACTGCAAAATACTCCATCTTCCTATCTGTCCTCTCTTCCATCTTATTGTTCTTGCGCATTTTGCTATCGGTGCGAAACTAAGCAGTAGTGACAACGAGTCGTAAAGCGTTAGTCTGGCGACTTCTGGGTCACATTTTTTTTCTTATTCTGATCCGTTTAGAGACCCTTGTAGGGATAAGATCACTATTGTTGCACTGGGAAGAAGAATTGTTTCTTGGTATAATCTCAACATTTGCTCTTGACTGCTCTGCTATTTGTTTACTTATTTTCGAAAGGTAGCCACAGCTTGGTACGGTTCTTTCACAGCATATGTCAGACTTGTTGAGATATTTTGTGCTGATAAATCTTTCTTTTAATAGTACGGGCTGCCAGGCTTTTTTTTTTTTCAAAGGTACAAACATAGTTGGTTTAGTTAAGCCTGGAAAAAAAATATATACATGTGTAACAATGGTGGGTTGGGGGGCTGGGGTGGTGTAATCGATAACCTATAGTTGACGTATGAAAAAGTTATTAGTTTTTTCCTCTCAGATATGAGCCGGTTTGCACCATATTTGCATGCTGCTTCTTAAAGGTCAAAGGTGACCAGCTTTTTATACCATAAGGGGGATTTTGCAACATATTTCAGCTCCAATTGTCGATTTTCCATTCCACTTAAAGTCTTTTGAAGTTCTTGCAGCTGCAGTTCTTAAAAATTATTATTTTGTCTTTTAAACTATGAAGAACTGCAACAAATTGAGTTTTTTGTAGAAATTCAACTCAAGATTGTGACTCTTTTAAAACACCATGAAAAGTTTCTATTTGTAAATCTCATAAGATGTTTTTTTTTCTGTCCATCAAAGCATCACCCCAATTGAAGGAACATTTCACAATTTAATATTACGCTCTATTTTACTTTGTTATCATAGCAAAATATGCGCAAAAAATAACATGGAGTCTTTCTGATTTCTTCTTCTTCGCGAAAAAAGAATCTATGCTAGCATTAGTAATTTTAAATTTTCATTGCAAAGTTGTTTTAAAAATGAATTTGTTGTCTTTTGGAATCATTATACCTTTTTATTTTTTCGCACCATAATGCAAAAACTTAACTTCAAATCTGTTGAGGATTCAAATTGTCAACAACAAGATCAACAAAAAAGAAAAAAAACCACGAGGATTACTTTGTAGAAATTATGATTATGAACGCGATGAAATGAATTCGACTACAGTTACGTAAAATCGCGATTACTCCAAGGTTGCTCATGATACTACTTTCAGTTTTATTCCTCCCTCCCAAAACCGGTTCTCCGCTTGGTCCACGCGTTTTTTCATCGTTTCTTGTGTTGGTTCAGCCGCTCTTTCTCGCTTTTTTCGATCGTTGTGGGCATGTTATTGACTTAGTGAAAGTCGGAAGCCAGCTTTGTAAGGAGGTTTAATTAATTTTCTGCGGTTTGGGCGTAGTAGTTCCATGTTTGGACGGAAATTATAAATACAATACGTTGAACTCCGGAATTTTCGTTAACATGTTTCATTTTCTAAGTAGCTGAGTAAATTTTAAACAGATTTAATTTTTTGTGAATATTTAAAGTTTAAAGGCATTTAAAATTAAGATTTCAAGCATGATTGATGAGTTATAAATGTCTGTTTATAGATTTTTTGTGATGCCACGTGTTTTGGATTCAATTTCGCTCTTCAGATACACTATCTAATGATCTTTGATTGAGAGCCGGTTTCGATTCACGTCGGAACAAGGTCGGATTCAGAAAGTCTTCAAGGGAGTAGCGATTAATTTTATTACAGTCAAACCTGCCTATCTCGAATTTCACGGGACAGAAGAAAAATTCGAGATACGTAGATTTCGAGATACAGAGGTTATGATAAAATTCACGAAAATAAGCAATTGGAACAAAGTCAATCACTTAATACACTGTTTTGCATTGATATCGTTGAATATTTTACTGTACGACGTGTTGTGGGTCCATATTTTAGTAATTGTGATGACTATATCGGTAGCAAGTTAATGCATACCTTTAAGTACGAACATAGTCTTTGAATGATTGCGCAAAAGATGATTTTTGTCTCCAAGAAAAACCATTGATAAAGGTGGCTGGAGATGAAATTCAAAAATGAGAGTCGTCAAAATTCGAGATACAGAGGTTTTCGGGAAAAATCATTCGAGATAAACATGAGAAAAAAACATTAAATTTATGTTGTAAAAGCGGAGAAATTGAAAAATTTCGACACAGAGAGGTTTTCGAGATAAACAAGTTCGACTGTACTTACTTTTTACTTTGTATACTGACTTGCAAATATTGATCACATAGGTTTCGGACTTCAATTCCGAAACATTTCCGGGGAAAACCTAAAACTTCCTTCCTTCACCATCATTACAACTCGTCTAAAATTAAGTTTTTTTTTTGAACTTAAGCATTAAAAAGGGCCCCAAGAGATCGCCCCATCGCCCCTCCCTTGTATTCGTCCCTGCGACGGAATAACATTCCCATTTAGTGTTGCTAAAAAATAAGTCGATTATTTGCTTTTCAAAGTGTGTGCAAGCCAAACAATTTCCAGTCTATAAAAAAGACTAAAAATATATGCATGGAATTTTGTCCTAAGGTCCTGATTATGTCATCTTGAACTATTCTTTTAAACGCTGAAAGTTTTGTTCCATTCGATTCCATTGTTCTATTCATAACAAAAATTATCTTATTTATCTTCACAACCAAAATTATCTTCTTGTTTCTATACTGTAAAAAATAGATGTTGTGTTTGCAGTGTAAAACAGCTAATTTTATAGTAACAACCTGTAAAAATTGCAAATTTTGCAGCAATAAACTGTAAAAGTGCTAATTTTACACTAATATACTGTAAATTGCTGATTTTACAGTTTTAAACTGGTACCTCTGCTGCCAGTATTATACAGTCGAACCTGTTTAGCTCGAACCTGCTTATCTTGAAAACCTCTCTATGTCGACATTTTTCAATTTCCCTGCTTTTACAGCATAAATTTAATTTTTTTTCTCATGTTTATCTCGAATGATTTGTCCCGAAAACCTCTATATCTCGAATTTTGACGGCTCTCATTTTTGAATTTCATCTCCAGCCACCTTTATCAATGGTATAACTTGGAGACAAAAATCATCTTTTGCACAATCATCCAAAGACTATGATCGTACTTACAGGCATGCATTAACTTGCTACAGATACAGTCATCACAATTAGTAAAACGTAGACCCATAACATGTCGTACAGTAAAATATTTAATAATATCAATGCAAAACAAGCTATTAACTACTTAACTTTGCTCCAATTGCTTATTTTTGTGAATTTTATCACAACCTTTGTATCTCGAAACCTCCTTATCTCGAATTTTTCTCCTGTAACGTGAAATTCGAGACAGACTGGTTTGGCTGTACTGTAAAAACAAGTTTATTTTTTGGAGTGTACCAAAGAAAACTTTAACGAAACTAGAAAAGACAAGCCACTTTAAATTCTCTCTAAGCATCCGGTTTAAAAGTTTCTGTCACAAAACTCTCCCGAGATGAACATATTCTGCAACATGAATTCTGCCACATACCTCTCCCCAGGGCCCTAGCCAGCCCTGTTCAGTCCCCAAGGAAAACAAAAAACTGCCGCTTGATATGCTTGTAGAATTGTGACCGCAGGGGAAGAAGGGGGCTGGCCGACATCGAAACTAGGATCTAAGCCCCAGGGTGAATAATTTGTAGAGAGCACTAAGCAAGCTTAAGAGAATTATCACAGCTTCTGTCCCTGAAAATCGAATTAACACCTGTGGGAGGCAACTCTGTTGGATTTTTTCTTTTTTACTTTCTTTTTGGGATGTTTAGAGAAAAGAGATATACACTGATAAAAATAGATGTTTTTACAGTATAATGTAGCTAATTTTATAGTAACAAACTGTAGAAATTGTTTATTTTACAGTAATAAACTAAAATTGCTAATTTTACAGTTTATTACTGTTCGTTTTAGTTTAAAACTGGAACCTCTGCTGCCAGTATTATACTGTTGTTTTTACAGTATCATACAGCTAGTTTTGTGGTAATAATTTGTAAAATTGTGGGAATAAACTAAAGATGCTTAACAATAATAGACTGTAAAATTGCTAGTTTTACAGTTTATTACTGTGCATTTTACAGTTTTAAACTGGAACCTATGCTGCAAGTATTATGCTATAAGAACGATAGTTCATTTTTTTGCAGCGTAGACGGCAATGGATTTCTAAAAGTTATTACAGTACATGAATAAGTTTTTGATTTCAATAAGAAAATTAAAAGTGTATATTTTTTTGCTGTCCCAACTGAATAAAATAAATCTATTCTGATGTATCAAAAAAGTGGGCTTGTTTGTGGCACTTTAGTAAATATTTCAGAAAAGTTTAAAGAACGCTCCCAAAGTATTTTTTTTTTAGTAATAACATCATGAGGGGCATGATCACGTGACTCGCTAACTACCAGTGCTGAATTAGGACTGTCAGTATTCGATAAAGTAAAATTGCTATAGAAAAAAGTTAATAAAGAAATAAATTCATCAATTAATTAAAAAAAATTGCATTTACATTTGAGCAAGGCGTCAATAATATAAAACGTATATGTATGCATTTTATAATATGTATCGAATAAAAGCTATCCTGTACATGAAATAATAAAATAAATGAAAAAAGTGCGAGCCTTAGTAATACTCTAAACTTTCAAAGTGAAAATTTTAACTTGCAGTATTTTGTGTTTTGAATTTAAGTTTTGAAAATCTAATAAAATGTGTTTTAGTGCTTCATCTTTTTATTAAATAAAATTATGTTAATCAACGATCCAAGGAATTCGGATTCAGTTTGGTACATTTTAAACCTATGTTTAAAACTATTTGTAACATTTTTGCCTTTTGAATATATTTACTGCAATCCTTTACTAACCAAAGTAGAAAATTATTTTTTGCCAAAAAGGAGTGACGTTATTATTATTATTATTATTAATTTTTTTTTTTTTTTGAGAAACTTAATCTACTCACAGCTTTTGTACACTGCAAAAAAAAAAAGAAAGTTGTTGTTTTACCAGGATAATACTAGCAGCACAGGTTCCAGTTTAACACTAAGAGCACAGTAATAAATTGTAAAACTAGATTACAGTTTTTAACTGTAAAACTAGCGATTTTACAGTTTATTACTGTGATATTAGTAATTTTACTATAAAATTAGCTGTATTATACTGTAAAAATGTACGTATGCGATATAATACTGGCAGCAGAGGTTCCAGTTTAAAACTGAAATGCACTGCATTAAACTGCAAAAATTGCTAGTTTCACAGTTTATTACTGTAAACTAGCAATTTTAGTTTACTACTGCAAAATTAGCCATTTTAGTTCATCACTGTAAAATAAGCTGTATTATACTGTAAAAACAGCATCTATTTTTTTACAGTGAACAACATCATTCTGTAATGCCTATCATCGAAAATATTGTTTTGTCATGAGTGATGACACTTTTCTTTTGAATTCGTTTTCCATCAACCATTCTAGGCTTACACTGGATGCGTGTTTGTGAAAGTCGCGTGTGATACGAAAACGAGATTGTGTATTATCAACTGTTGCGAGATTCCTTTGTTAGCGACGCTTAATAGTTATACAAAGTGTCATTTTTTTCACTTTCAATTGAGCCCAAAAACCTTTTTTCCTCAGGAGGCTTGTTAAATTTTCAGCAGCTGGATCACGAATGGAGATTCTTTTCTTTCTGTTTGAGCTTGCATGCGCTTTTTGTATTGAATATCATCAGAATGTAGTCCAAAGCATTGTTTTGATTGGTATGAGTTTCAATTATTTCGTTTAACGAGAAGTCAGTTTTTTTAAATTATTATTGGATATATTTGATTCACGAATCATGATTTTAAAGAAATATACAGCAGTAAACTTGTTAGTATATTTGTAAAGGTAGTAACTAATGGCAGTGGCGTACCTTGAAATTAGTTTTGAAGGGTGCATACTGTCACTGCAAGAAAAATAACTCAATTTTTTGGTTTCGTTTTTCTACTTGGAAAAAAGTAAAGCAAACGTTATACGAGTCATATTTGTGTTTCATTTGTAATTTTTCAAAGATTAGTGCTAGTTTTATGAATTAATTACTGATTTATTATTTAATTAATGCTAGTTAAGAAAAATGAGGAAGATACTATGAGAACTAAAACTTCTACCTACGGGAGTCAGTAAAATTCATCTTTGAAACAAATTGTCAAAAGCTCAATTTAAAAAAAAAAGGTAGCAATAAGAGCTCGGGCTATATAAAACCACACAAATGCGTATGCAGTTGCATCTTTTTGCTTCTTTTGGGGATGAGTGCTGCATATAAATAAATAAAAATAGCTTTTTTAAAAGAAAAATGTGCATTACTGCGATGTTCAGATATTTTTAGTTTTTGTTTTACTAAGTAATTTGCTAAGTAGTTTTTTTTATAAGAGGAGAAAATCGAGCGACTCATGGAAAACTTTTTTTACATTATTTTAACGCTTTTGTCTTTACTCATTATGTAGATTTAAAAAGTATTTTCAAACTGCTTGATAAACATTATTTTTTACATGTAACTTTATGAAAAATTGAATTAAAACAAAACATCCATTTGCAACCCCAAAACTAAAATATTTTACAATTACATGTACAATTTAACATGGGAGCTATCCAATGAAAAAAATTAACTTACCCCTCTGAAAGATATTTTAAGCAATTTATTTTTAAAGAAGAATATTGACCCACTACTACCAGGACTCCAAATAAATTGCTTAGATTGCTTCGGAATCAATTATGTAACTGGCATATATTACTAAATCCAAAATGAATGACCTACATTTTTAATTTTTTTTAACCAAAGACATATCACACACCACACACACACACACACACACACACACACACACACACACATATATATATATATATATACACACACGGCAAAAATAAGCTGTTTTTGCAGTATAATACAGGCAGCAGAGGTTCCTGTTTAAATTTGTAAAAGCACAGTAATAAGTTAAAATTAACTATTTTACTACTTGCTAGTTTACTATTGTAAAACTAGCAATTTTACTGTTTTCTACTGTAGAGGTAGCAATTTTGCCATAAAATTAGCCGTATTATCCTGTAAAAACAGCAGTATAATACTGGCAGCACACGTTCCAGTTTAAAACTGTAAAATGCACTGTAAGAAATCTGTGAAACTAGCAATTTTACGCTTTATTACTGTAAACTAGCATTTTTAGTTTACTACTGTTAAATAAGCAATTTTAGTTTGTTACTGTAAAATTAGCTGTATTATACTGTAAAAACAGCTATTTTTTTACAGTGTACATTTAATGTATTTATTGTTCGTCACGAGAAAATTTCCCGCTATCTGCTTTTCTTCTTTCTTCTTCGTGTGTCGTTCGTGTTTTAAGAATCTCTATAATAAGAGTAAATTCCGATGTTTTTGCTCTGACAAACTGCTTCCGTCTCTGGAGCTTTAGCCAAAGCCTTACAAGTTAAAGGTAATGAAATCGTGGGCAGAAATAAAACCACTTGTTTTTTGAGAGGAGAAACTTATCCGAGACGTTTCTCTCTTGACATGAATTGCAAAAGAAGATTTCCTAATCCCTGATTTGATCTTAAGTTTTTCTGGTAGGAATACGAAAGGATCTGCGTCCAAGTTGCTTCTTTCGCTGAGCTATTTGTTTTTGCGTACGCTTAAGCCGCTAGTTTCGGAGGGATTTTGGTGGCGGATTAGTCAGAAGTTGTTATGTTTAGTTTTAAATCGGAATTTCCTTGGATGTACGATAGTGATAAAAAATATATGTGTATTTTTTACAGTACAAAAAGTTTACACTTGTTTTCTTATAGCGACTTTTACACTTATTTGGGTTGAAACAAATGATTCACCAATGAATTGAAATTTCACTACACGAAACCATTTCAGCTATTTTAAAGAGATTCATGTTTTTTAATGGCTTTTAACCTTTTTAAAAACTGTTTCTAAAGATTTTTTTTTTAATATGGAAAAGGAGACTTTTTTTTAAACAAAAAAAGGCGTAAAAGTTTTCCAGGATTAAAAAAAACTTAAGGAAATAAACGAAGTTTTAAATTTTTAATGTATTATTTTTTTTTTTTTTCAAAAAACAAACTTGCAAATAGTTTAAATACAATATCCATTAAAATGAGCTTTAAATTTCAAATGCATCAAAAGTTTTTTAAAAAACAAACTGGAAACTAATTTTAAAGAGTATCATACAGAATGAACGAAAATGAGTTCTACATCTTTATAATGACTTGAATCTGTAATAAAGCGTTTTTAATTTTTGAAATAGTTTTGGAGCTGAAACTCTATTCTTTTAAGACATTGTTGTTTTGACTTTAAAAAAAAGTTTAGATTTCTCCCGTAGATAGCTTTACATATTTTTGCATTTTTCCACAAGAAATAAATAACGCAATTAAATGAGTTTCGGTGGGATTTTGGTGGCGGATTAGTCAGAAGTTGTTATGTTTAGTTTTAAATCGGCATTTCTTTGGATGTATGATAGTGATAAAAAATATATGTGTATTTTTGTACAATGCAAAAAGTTTACACTTATTTTCTTATAACGACTTTTAAACTTATTTGGGCTGAAACAAATGATTCACGAATGACTTGAAATTTTACATCATGAAACCATTTCAAGTCTTATAAAGAGATTCGTGTTTTTTAATGTTTTTCAATCTTTTTTGAAACTGTTCTTAAAGATTTTTTTTAGAAATAGGAAAAGACTTTCCTTTCTTTCTTTTCTCTAAAAAACCCCCGTTTTTCAGGATTTAAAAAAATGTAAGGAAATAAACGCAGCTTTAAATTTTAAATGTAATGCAGATAAAAAAAAAGAACTTGAAAATTATTTTAAACAGTATCATACAAAGTACATGAAAATGATCTTTAAATTTTAAATGTATCAAAAGCATTTCAATAAATGAACTAGAAACTAATTCCAAAGAGTTTCATACAAAATGTATGAAACTGTGAGTTTTATATCTTCATTATGACTTAAATCTGTAATAAAGTCGTTTTCGGGCCTTTCGTTTGGGTTAAAAATAAAAACTTTAAACTTGCTGTTCTCGCAAAACTAAACCAATCTATGCAACAACTTTGAATTTATTCACTTTTTTTTCTTTCTATTTAAAAGTTCACAAAATTAAAAATTTGTTCTGCGTTTATAATTTTTTAAACATTTTTGGAGCTGAAATTCTATTCTTTTGAAACATTGATTGTTTTGCTTTTTTGAGAAAGAGTTTGAAGAGTTTGAATTTTTCTCGTAGAAAGTAGCTTTAAACATTTTTGCACTTTTCCAAAAGAAAGAAATAACGCAATTAAAACAAACATTAAAACAATTAAAATCCTGTAGTAACTAATTTCAATGAGTAAAATTCAAAACTCAAATAGATTCAAAACAAAGAACAGATGATTTGAAAAAATTGTGTCATGAAATAAAAACTGAATAAAAGAAGTGTGAAATTTGACTTATTTGTGCGATTATTGTTTGGTTTTGTTAGCATTTACAGATTGCATAACAAATGAAAGAAATACATTCGCAATTATTGTCTTAAAGTTGATAATGCTTTTTGAGTAATTTCCTCATGAAGTTAAGAATATCATCCTTTTTTTTCTTTCTTTTCTCTACTTTTCTTTTTCTCTGGCTTTTCTTCTTCTCTTTTTTCCCATTCTCGGTCTCAGTTTTGAACCATATGTTCATGTAACCATAATGAAAGATATTAAAACTAATTAACATTCTTAAAATGCTTGTTTTAAACATCAAAGCATATTTTCAGTTATTTCCGCCATAAAAATATGTCCGAATTCCAACAGTATACGAAGTTATTTACATTTGCAAAGTTTAAATTTATATATATTGTTTGTACTACTCTTATTTGAACAAAATAAAACAATTTTAAAATAAACAAATTCAAAACCGAAGGAAACTCAATCTAAAAAACAGAAAATTAAAGAAGTGTTTCTACATTCCCTCGATAAAATTTTCGTATTTGATATTCACTTAGTGAGAAAGCTCAAAGTCTTCGGGGTTTTTTTTTTCCTCCCTTCTCCCTTATCTTAATTTTTTTTAAACTTATTTATTGTTTTATTTTTTATTATTATTATTACTATTATTCTGCATTGCTTTATTTTTGTGCTTGTAGTTAAATCGGTAAAAAGGTTTTCGCAGTAAATATTTTCTATGGAGGGATACTAGATTAATCATTTTGTCATTTTCAAACTGAAGCATAAAAGACATAAAATCAGTGTCTTAAAAAAGCATAAAATTATAGGAGGCGGTGGTATGGGTTTCGGTGGCTACCACAAACAAAAACTATAAAATTCTGCATATTTTCTTGTGCATTTTGCCATCAGGTGATTTGAACTGTGATGAGAAAAGGGAGGCTTATCAATGGCGAAGAGGGAGTTGTGGAGATCATTCGTTAATATTTCGGCAGTTACTTTTCAATGGTTCTGATAACGATTACAAGCTGCGAACATTTTGTAGCAAACATGTCAACCAACCGTAGGAGCCAGCAACGTAGTAAAAAAGGAAAAAAGAAAGAAAGATTTATTTTAACTTTTAGACTAAATTCTAGAACTTTAGTTAAATGTAAAAGGCCATGTGGTGTTCATCTATGGGTAAAGTAACAACGTAATGTTTGTTCAAAGACTTCTTATGAAACATGGCATGAAATGCTTTCCGCTTTCAACAAGGAAAATAGTTTTAATACCATAATAAATTGTAATAAAGACAATAACTCTTTTTTTTTTTTTTTTGAAAACCAGTTTCAAGTAATCTTTTTTATTTTAATGATAATCATAAATTCATAAATGAAAAGAGCCCCCCCCCCCAGCACTTACTTCACGTGAACGAGTTGTAATCAAAAAATTATTTTCGATTACAACTCGTTCGTGTATTCGTTAGAAACAGAAGCAAAAACTCTGGACGTTAGACATGACACCATCCTTCAAAATGCCTCTCCGCGGTAACGGTCCCAACTTCTCAAATGCAAAATAACTCATCAAACCCCTTTTCTGCTGATAACAATAATCCCGAAGAAAGACAACACTTTCGTTTTCATTGGCGCGTTGAAAGCTCTCAGCCACCCCTCTAAAAACCCGATGATGAACGAAAAAAAGCCGTCAACGCAGAGCGCCTTCGGCATCATTAATCTAAACATGTCAGAGACGCTTGCGCAAAACAAACTGTCACACAATGAACAACAAGCCCAAGCCCTGTCGCTTTGACCGCGTCGTCTTTTATAACAGGGAGAAAACGACTTAGCTTCTAGTAGTGATGGGAAGTCTTCCCCCAAAGTGCCGGGTCGTTCCACCCGTACGATTAACCTGGAATACCGAAGTGGAGAAGAGAGGCTTTGTTGTTCTTTGAGATGTACCTTGAGGACAAGGGGAATCGTGGGTCATTAAGAAGGGGAACTCGGGATATATGTTCTGCGATTCCAAATTTAGTTTCGGCTTCTGGTAGGGATGGATGTTCGGTGAGGTTTGGGTTTTTTCGCACTCAGTTTAAAATGGCGTTTAATGCTTTAGTGTTAAATGCAAAGTACTGTGCTAGCGATAAAATTCAGCATCGGTTGAAAAAGAGCTCTTTGGTGGAGGAATTATGTAGGGAATAGGATTGGAAATTGTTACTTTTCTTATTTATTACACAATTTTATGTATAACGTTCCGAAAAAATGAAAGTGATCACACAATTAGTACACTGTAACAAAAATATAATTTAAGCACAGATCATTATACGGGCTGACTAGGAAGTAAGCAAATTCAACTACTGCTTCTGTTATTTTTGTTCAAAATGTCCAAGAAAATTTATTTTGTCTTCACGAATAAACTGAATTTATGCTGAAATACTATTTGTCTTTGGAGATCTTGATTGAATGAGATGAAATATACCATAATATGCAAGTCTTCATTGACGTTACCCCCGTTACCTTTTGTTAATCTCTAAAATGAAGCGCACTGACTGCAAAAAATAGATGTTGTTTTTACAGTATAATAAATCTAGTTTTACTGTAATTTTACAGCAATAAACTGCATAATTGCTAGTTTCACAGTTTATTACTGCGCATTTTACAGTTTTAAACTGGAACTTCCCCTGCCAGTATTATACTGTCTTTTTTACAGTATAATACAGCTAATTTCATGCAAATATTGCTAATTTTACAGTAATAAACTAAAATTGCTTGTTTTACAGTGATAAACTGTAAAATAGCTAGTTTTGCAGCTTATTACTGTGCTTTTGAAGTTTTAAACTGGAACCTATGCTGGGGGGCAGTATTATAATGTAAAAAGAACAGCTTTTTTTGCAGTGAAGTGCAAAAAAGCGTAACTGAAGTCTTTAAAAAAAATGGTACAGAAAAATGAAATTAAATAACAATAAAGAGGACATCTTAAGATAGATACTTTTTCTATTAAGTTGTGAACACTTACTTTGGCTTTCTGGTTTTGTTGACGCTATACGTTTTGTGTTTGGTGTAGAATGCTCAAAAATAATATTGGAATAAATTTATGTTAAGTAGTCTGAAGGCGCTGATTTCTGATGATAAATTTAATAAGCTACAGTATAAATTTGAAATTAAGGGACTAAAAAGTAGAATCCCTTTTGAATGAAAAATTGATTGGACTGAAAAATGATAGTATGAGATTACAGCAAGAAAGGTGAATATGTGATATATTTTTACGTTTTTTGAAATTATGAAAATATTATTAGACAGATAAAATTGATCTTCATCGATCCCCTCTGCGGCGTCCTTGCTAGAGTGTAAATAATCTCTAGTACAAATAAGCGACAAAAAAAAAAAAAAAAAAAAACCGTAAAAATTCGGCTTTTACTCTGCAGTTAATACCTGATACCCAGAAGTCAGCTTTTCAAAGAATGCTGAGGCTCGAAGCTGAAGTCAGATGTTGGTGCAAACTTAATTACCTACCAGGTGTTTCTTCACCAAAAACTTCCAACTTCGTCTCCTCGTACTAAAATTAGCTCAAGATTTATGCTTAAGACCGCTGAAAGTTGCTTTTAGATAAGCTTTTCTCGAGTGCAAACAGACAGCGACGTTCATACCACGCTTAATTTAGCCCGATATCTGTGTGGCACTACTGTTCCTCCACAGGAGTACATCACGGGCTAAATACCTCCCCACTCCCTGAATCTATGCTCCAGAAAATTTCGTCTGGGGGTGCTGAGACGACAATGTTGAAGTGTGAGCGTGATTCAGTCTCCACCTACGCCTAAGTGACTATCTGTTCATTGGCGGAGACACGAGTCGGGATGTTTGCTTTTTTTGTGTAATAACTTCTGTCTCCCCCCCCTCCCCTCTATACTCGATTTCGCGAAAAAAGCATCGAGTGAAAGAGAAAGTTGTTGAGATATGTTCCTGTGGGTGTGTTTTTGAGCTGACGCGCCCACGTTAAACTGTGAATCTTTCAGCTGGGGTGTTTTATTTCCGTTAGTGTATCAGCTCAATCTTTGTTGCTTGTAATTACTGTCTTGGAAATCACTGTAACGGTGCCTGGAAACCATAATTCACTCATTGTTGTGTGTTCCTTCTTTATGGTGATCGTTTACGTTGAAAATAAATAAGTATTTAAATGCCTAAATCCAATCTTGTGTAGGTAGCAAGTGGCATATCCAGAAATTAATTTTGGTGTTGTAACCATTGC
The DNA here is from genome assembly GCA_038373865.1 of Uloborus plumipes. Classification (NCBI taxonomy): domain Eukaryota; kingdom Metazoa; phylum Arthropoda; class Arachnida; order Araneae; family Uloboridae; genus Uloborus; species Uloborus plumipes. Next base: position 55,272 of record JAXGGA010006409.1, read on the forward strand.
AACATCGCCTAATAATCTCATCAGGCAATGGGGTACAACTTTTCGGCTCGTAAGTAGCAGCTTTTCTTTTTGCAAACAATAGCATTTAATAATAGGTTACTTCTAGGCCACTTCGGAAAACTTCCTTTAACTTTTGCAAAGAAAAAAAAATACTGAGACTACCTAGGTGAAAATCGACCGCCGGTATTGTTCAAGGTCTGAAGATCGAGCGACCTTTAGCGAGCAATCAATGTCGGGTGCATGAAAAAGGGTACGGGTTACAACAACCTTTCCCAGAACTGAACTAGAAGGTTTCCTTTCTTTCACAATCATTTCAATTTTTAAATTTGTTTTTGCACATTAAAAAACTTTCTTCCTGGCTAGACAGCATGGGCATAGTCAAGGAGGGGGGAGGGGGAGGCTACGATACACAGCTTTTTTATTTTGTCTCAAACGACCCTCCTTTCCCTGGACTTTTTGATTCCAACTTGTTTTTAGTTTCGACCTCTTAAGTTCACGTTCACATCTGTAAGCGCGTCTCACCTTTTCTTTTCATATAAACTACACCACAACTTGACAGACTAAAAAATGATCCAGCATTTGCAGTCATTCTCCATTCATATTAAAAGAATCATGGCCAAAAATACTGAACTATCGAAACTTTATTTGTTTTTTTAGCTGGTGCAATATGATGTAGCTCTAAGGGAAATTGAAAATGCTCCCTGTTTGTTGGATTGTAAAGAAAAAAAGTTAAGTTGTTGCAAAACAAAACTCCCAAATGTCAAATTCAAATCACGTGCTTTTTGAAAAAATGTAATAATACCGAAAAAATATGCTTATGACTGAAAGAAATATTTCAGTGCTTAAGAAAATTTCTAATAACTGAAAAAAAAATACATTAAGCACACAAATAACTTCCAAATACTGAAAGAAATAATATATTAAAGAAAGAACTAACTCCCTAATGACTGGGAAAAAATTGAATGAATGAAAATAATACTAAAATTTGTGAAATAAATTTCCCCCGGCCCCCTTTCCCCGAAAAAAAATCTAATGACTGTTAACTAATCCCAACGACTAAAGATAATTCTAGCCACTAAATTCAAATATTAACAACTGGAAGAAAGTTTTCACAGAGACTTAACTGGAAAACCAAAGTAATATTAAAAAAAAAAAAGAAAGAAAGAAAAGCTCTTTGGACCGGTTTAGAGCTAAATGGCAGAACGGGGGTGCTGAGGGCAAGACAGCGTTTTTATGAAATGCGGAACTAATTTTTGTAATTACGTTACTTGCATCTACGCAAATTATTAACAGACGCAAGCACTTGCCGAAGCAGCAAGTGGACTCGCAGCAATTATGTTGGTCGTGAGAATATTTTTAATACATTGATGTACTTTATTAGACCAATGTTTTTTCGCGAAATTACAATTAAGTATTTGTTCTGCTCTTTTTATTTAATAAAATGTTCTCAACAAGTATAGTCAAATGTGCACTCCCTTTGCTGTTATACCCTTTCCCAACCTTTTTGTTTCAATAAAGGAGTAGAAGTTTTCAAACATGTATTGATTTACGATAACTTGTTATTGGTCTTCAAAATGTATGGTACCATAATAATAATATACTGACTGGTAAGTATCATTTATCTACAGCCTGCTCCAATGCAAACGTAACAGCTACAAAAACTTCGTTGCTCACTCTATGTACTTGAGTACTGCTTTTCTAGTATTTCACCTTTATATATAGTATAAAGTACATAACAGAACAGAAAACAGAATTTTTCTGTGGACAGAACTCAGGGAACATAATTTTTCAGAATGAATGACTGGATTCTGTTGTTGTTTTTTCTGCTCTGACGAAAGCATTAGACAACTAAACGCATTTATAGATTTTAAAGTCAAATTTGCGGTAATTAAGTTAAACAAAAATGACCGCATCGTAAATGGCTGACTTTATGAATTTTTGCTATATTTTGTTCATTATATTGATAAAACAAAATCGTACTTTTTCAAAACTAGTAGAGTAGTTTACATGCCATTTTGTGTTAGTTTCAAAACAAATAAACAAATAAATGAGAAAAATTAGTTTTTTTTTTTTTTTTTTTTTAAGTCTAAAAGATAACTTTATTTTGCTGAAATGAACATTTCTTAGCAGTCACTTCGCAGTAAATAGGAGCTGAATGATGGAAAAAATTACTGAGTTGATTGAAGAAGTTTCATAAATAAATAAAATGATAGAACTAAGTAAAAAAGTTCACCGACTGAAACAGATTTTTGGGGCAGTTAGATAGTAGTAATTTTGAGTGGAATGACGGAAAAATCTGCTAAGTTGATCAAAGATGTAGAATAAATAAATAGAAATAGTAGAGTAATTTTGCTTAAAAGGCGATCTTATTCCTGATGTAACGCATATTTCTTAGCAGTCACTTAAATAGCAGTCATTTGGAGTAGAATGAATGAAAAAGTTACAAGGGTGATCGAATATGTTCAAGTTACACTCATTCTTATATTACCCTTACGTCACAAAAAAAAAGATAAAAAAATGTAATAAATGCATATCATCCTCATCATTTTGACTCCCTTTATCAGTCAAAAAAAATTATTGTTTCTTCAAAGGATGAGCTTTACTGTTAAAGGAAAAACAAGTCTCTAGGCAACAATCATTTTTCGAGAGTAGTACTTTCTCCACTCTCCAACACACTTTTAAACCATGGAGAAAACACCACGAAACCCTCCAATTTAACGCTCTGCTGAATAGATCCTAGCATACCATCGATCTGTAGATAGCACCTTTATTTCCGAAGAAGGAATGCAACACTCCTCTTTCTTGCTTTTCCCCCCCTTCTTGACTGTGAAGAGCAGGAAACTGTGAAAAGTCATAGAGCACGCTATCGAAAATAGACCACACTTTTATATGAACTGTATGTCAAATGCATATCACACGATTCATGCAGTGCTATCTAGTTGAATCGCTTGAATAGTTTGGCAAGTTTTGTCTGTAAATGTATGTTTATCTATAAGAAATGCTTAAAAAGTTAGAAGAGAAATTGGTGAAATTATTAATTTTAATTCGTATGTCTAGTAATTTCGCGCAATTTTTTTCTGACATTTTATTGAAAATATTAAAACATAGGGTATGTTTTCTTTATTTCAGAAAAAGTTAAACGGATTGACTAATTTAGAATTAAAAAAAGAGAAAAAAAATCAGAGTTATTGTGCAACCATAATGAAATATTTAAAACAGCAAAAAGATTTGCATTCTCTCCTTATTAAAGTTCCGTTTAGTCAAAATGCTGACCTGACAAATTTGAAGATTTAAAATTGTACAGAAAGATTTTTTCATTCTACTTTGAAAGGGATAGCTTTGAGTGAGAAAATATATGGGGCTAACTTATAAATTACTATTGTGGCAAATCATAAGCAGTCAACTAAAAATGAAATGAATGACTCGTTTGAGTAGTTATTTTTCCTTTTATTGTCTAATTATTTTAATTGCTAAACATGTGCATTGAATTGTTAAAAAGCGAGGTTTGCTTTTTCAAATTAATGTATGAAAAACTATTAACCAAAACCAATATAATTTTGATTTAATCAAGTTATGGTAGGAACTCTATCTAATTCATAACAGAAAATCAGAAATTGCACAAAAACTCGAACTTTAGTACGTAGGTTTTAAACATTTTAAATTTTAGAAGTTTTTGGGTTTATTGACATGATGGTTAATAAATCTAAACCCAAGGTGTATAATCATCAAATTTGTAGAACATTTGTTAAGTTTGTGGACTTATCCTTTATCCTTTTCCAACAAACTTTAAACTTGAAAATTGAAAAAAAAAAAGTACCAAATCCTCAGTTTCTGAACTGCTTCATTTGTTAATGGCTGAGAATGACGAATTTGTAAGTTTCTTCAAATTATCCTAATATTCAACTTTTTAAACAACTGTTGATGGTCTAATCTTTAACAAACTTATCTAGTCCATCATTTTCCAACGATGGTTAAAACTAGTGAAACTTGAAATTACAGTGTTCCCCACCTCATGTGCCTGAATAGGAACTCTTCCTAGATCATTATCTCTCGCCATAAGAACTTGCACCAACCTTTCAGCCACTGAGCATTTACATTTGCTAATGGTTGAACACGACAAAATTGTGACACAGTTGTTTCAAATTATCCAAGCGTTCAATTTGTCAAACAATTGTGGAAGATTCAATCTGCAACAAACTTATCTAGTTCCAACGAGTCAGAACTAGTGAAACTCGAAATTATCCTAATATTTTCCATCTCACGACTCCGAGATCGGAACTCAACCTGGATCATTACCACCATCAGAAGTTGCACCACATCTCCAGTTACCGAGCATTTACATTTGTTAATGGCTGAAAATGACAAACTTGTGTCACAGTTGCGCCACCCCGAAATAGTCAATAAGAGTCAGAGGTGTTTTTATGTCTGAAGATCCTTATCTTTCGCGCTCTGGCGTTGTGGATCGGCTGATAAGGATCTTTGGAACATTTCTCTCTCCTTGCGCATGATGCATCACCGAAGTTTTTAAATCGCATTCAAGCATTGCCATACGTGCTATCTGAATCCTGCTCTTTCGTTCTGACGAGATTTCTCTGATCCGAGCTTTTTATCTCGACCATCGCCAAGTAAACCACAACTCGTCTATCTTATTTTCCAGCATATTTGTTTTTCATTCAAGCATATCATTGTTTGAATCAGAGCATCAATCTTGTTTTTGTTCTGGGAGAGAAGATCTCTTAATTTTCTCAGTTGTGTTTTCATTGATTAATTAGCTCTTTTAGCACCTCAACAGATGAACTTTAAGCTATCTTTAGCTGACGAAACTCGTAAGTGCCAGTGCTTAATTTAGAGATTTAAAAAATAGACATGAACTCACGAAGCATATTTAAATAGTTTTTTAACACCTTTTGTAAAAATACAACAGTATTCTTCCAGAAAAAAAAATATTTTTTTCGAATAAATCTTTAAATCATTCACACATTCCCTAAAAAACAATTTTAATTATGCAGCCTAACCACCCCACCCCTTAATCTTCCATGTATGTTTCAAATATATCGTTAGCGTTCATTTCGTTTTGACAAACATATAATGTTTAACGTAAAATACATGTCCTAAGACACTACAAAGTAATATAATGGTTTTGAATACCTTCATGAATTACTTGATGCTATTATAATTTTGACGTTGTATAGAACAATAACATTGAGATAATTTGAGTTTAAAGGCATGGCAAGGGTTGGAAACTTCTATATGTTTTTCACAGAAACTCATCTATTCCTTCCCTGTCTCCATCATATTGGCTATTTTGCAGGATCTTTTACATTGTACTTCGGATTCAAAACATTTGTTCTTTTAAATATATGTCCTAATTTAATACTAATAACAAAAAGCGCTTTTTAAAAGCTTGATTTCAAGCTATACGGTGCTAAACTTAACAGGTCCAACTTCAAACTCACTTAAAAACATTTTTGTGTTTGTAATGCCTCTCAACTTATCTTTTACTTATTAGCGAAATGGTAAAAGGCACCTGCTGGTAGAGAATTCTAATAATGCTTGTAGGAACAAGATCAATTTCTCTTTCTCTAGCTTATAAGCTAGCTTCTTTAGCAATATTTTAGCTTCTAAAGAATGAACTTTAACTCTTTCATCACTGTCACCACCCAGGACATGCATGTCCCGCCGAATTGTGGCTTATGATAGCTCTAATTAACGATAATTTAGCTTTTTATTGCAATTCATATGTGTTTTCGATACCATTAGAGTATAATGTGTCCCGATGAATGGTAAAATATTCCAATGGGACACATTATGTGCCTCAGAATCCCTCCACATCCCTAAACAATTTTTGCTCATAAAAAAATATTGGCACAAAAAGGGCTAAAAATTTTTAGCGTAAGAACTTGTAGAAGCATGTATTGAGTTTGGAGGGAAATCATTAGCTCAATGCATGCCCGTCATTTCGGGTTTCGGCGGGGGGGGGGGGGGGGTGTCAATTCTCCCCCCCCCCCCCCGACTTTGGAAAATCAAGGTATTTACATGTAAGTAGGCGTGGTTTTTGTCATTTTTTGGCAAATTTACATCATTTATACACCCTTCCCCCCCCCCCTGGAAAAATTCGAAATAACGGTCCTGGCTCTGTGATTTAAATGCACACATTGTGCTACACGTGCCATGTTTCTCCAAGAGAAAAATTTTAAAAATGCAGTATGAATGATTCTTTAAAACTCTCTCGTCGGTTATCGGAAACTTTTGACTTTTTCCACCATTAAACACTAGAAGCATACATGTGCATAAAAGTTCGCCGTCTTCCTTTTTATTCATAAGTTTATTCACACGTCGCTTCCTACATTATAGCCAAATCTATGCACAACAAGCGGCATCTCTTTCTTTTGTTTTCCAAGTCATGTAAGCTTTTCACTGAACTGGCAACAGCTCTGGTTGTTAGAAAAAAAAAAAAACTTCAGATGCCAGGTTTCTGCACACTTCTCTCTCTCGCAGAGACTCATCTGTCATTCATAACGCGTCATCAGTCGTAAAAACAAAAGATGAATCAAGCGGTGCGCATCCGACGAATCCTTCGATTTCTAATCTTCGCGATTCGGAATTCTTCGGCCGATAGAGCCGAGGTTAGACGAAAATAAGAGATGATTTATGGACCCGGAGTGTCATATCTTAACGCTACTGTTTCTTTCTAAATTGTCTTCCTCTCCCGCTTAATCGGTTATTTCTTTTCCCGGTTGTTATCTATGTTATCTAGAAGCTGCGGAAATGTAATCGGTCCCAATGCGTAACTAATGGAATCCTCTGTCAGACATGTATGAACGTACAGAATAGATTCTCTCCTGGTATCTTCCAAGTTCTGAGCGGCTTCATGAACAGTGTGGTAGGGCTCCAGGGCAGAAATGTCACGCATTGTTGATTGTTATTAATGGTGTCCACTGCGTGTTTTTCGTGTATGAATGTTTTTATGGACAGCAGTGAAACTGTGTGAACTTAAAGATATTAACGCAGTAGATAAAACGGGAATTTTCAAAAATTTTTAAGCCCTTTCTCTTTTTGAAATAAAAATTAAAGAAACTATGAATGAATTTTACCACTATTTTATTAAAAATGACAATCATGAACCAATCTTAACCAATATGATTTTACATAATATATTCTCTCCTGGCATCTTCCAAGTTCTGAGCGGCTTTATGAACAGTGTGGTAGGGCTTCAGGGCAGAAATGTCACGCATTGTTGATTGTTATTAATGGTGTCCACTGCGTGTTTTATGTGTATGATTGTTTTGGTGGACAGTGGTGAAACTGAATTTCTAGATTTTAACTCAGTACATAAAACAGGAATTTTCAAGATTTTTTCACCCCTATCTGTATCAAAAAAAAAAAAAAAACTGAATTTATTTACCACAATTTTATTACAAATGACCATCATGAACGAATGCTTACCAGTATGACTTTTTAGAATAGATTCTCTCCTGATATCTTCCAAGTTTTGAATGGTTTCATGAAAATTGGTTGGGCTAGAGGGCAGAAATGTCACGCATTGTTGATTGCTATTAATAGTATCCACTGCATGTTTTACGTGTATGCTTATTTTGATGAACATCGGTGTAACTGTGTGAACTTTTATATTTTAATTTAGTACAATAAAATTTTTATATTTTTTTTTCTCTCTTCTTCTTTTTCTGCCTTTTTAGTTTCTTTTTTTTTCCTCTCTCTGGGTGAAGCATGGTCCCCAGTGGCATTGCAAAGATAACATCAACTTTGTCGAAGTGATGACATGCATGTGTTATCAAAATAAAAAGTTGACGAAATCATTGTTGGTAAAATTTAATAGTGGAAGAAATGATACATATACAAACATACTGGTCACAAAAAGTCAATAGCAAAAAAAATGCATTGAGGCAATTATAACTTGCTACCACTGAATAAACATGAATGATTCAACCATCAAACTGGTTGAAGCGGTGTTGCTAGTCAAAAGCCAGTGCTTATTAAATTACCAATAGAGATTGATCCCTGGCTGTATAATATGTTTAAAAACCCTCAAAGTAGTAAAATGTATATGGCACAGAAATTAATGTAGATGAAAACTACCAACAATTTTCTAATAACACACGTGCTTGAGAACCACTTCCCCCCCCCCGTTCCACCACAGATTGGAGCACCCGTTTCTTATGCGCCATAACATTACCATTGATATTGATGATTTTCTACGTGTTACATCAAGGAATCTTTAAAATAGCAAAATGTTTGTTACAGAAGCGATTGTCGATCTTGATCAAAACTGTCCGAAACTAACCATACTCTTTTTCCGCTTAGTCCCCACCATACATTGAAAGGCTCGTTCTCATGATCCATCATTTCCGAATGTGTACCTCCATAGATTAGTGTCAAACATGATTTGTGGTCATCATGTCGCACACCTTTCGTCATTGCTGTTAAAATCATCAAACCATTAAAAATTCCATTCATTATTCGTCTAATAATCCCAATTGAGATTACTATCTGGGGTGATAAGTCTCTCTCCACACTTAGCTCAGGTTCATCTACGTGGGTGGCCTTGAATTTGTTTATGGAGCGAAATTATCTCACGATGGCAAGCATGTTCTTGTCTTTTTTCAAACCAAACACATTGGGAACAAAGTGCCGAAAACTGCTTTGGGCGAATTAGCATGAGAAACGATGCGCGGCGACTATTTTTTTTTAAGTTCAAGTGACATTTTGGATGCAAACAAAATACAAGTGAACAGCTCAATTCAAGCAAGTATTTGCTTATTTTCGTCAGAGAAAAGAAAAAGAGAAATCTTGGGGGTTTCTTAAACGGATATGTAAGAAGCTTATGAGAACTTTCCATCTTTCTTGACGCGGAACAGACTTTTGTTGACTTTCATGCAATTTTTAAGCATGATTCACTCTTTGTTCATTCAGAAAGTGAATAATTACACATTCTTTTATGCATTACAATTAATTTTTGGGTAGAAATTCGTCAAAATTCTGCATTTAACTTTTCAAAAGAATTTTTAGTTAGTCGACTGTAGTCCGAATAAAACTAGCTGAGAAATACAAAATAAAAAACTAGTGAACTATTTCTAGCTAAAACACATTTATCGTTCAGTTTTTCAATGAAGTTTTTCAACTTTTAATCTGCAATTACGAAACGATGGATATAGTTGATCATATTTAACAGAATAAAACATGATCAAATTTTCTAAAGATCCTAAACGTATTGTCTCTCTGCGATGTTTTTGCGTTCTTTTAAAAAGTAATAAATATTTTTATTTTAACTTTATTTCAATGTGTTTTATTTTTATCAAGTTAATAAAAATTTTCACTTTTTGTGCAATATAGAAATTGCCTGCACATTAAAAGATGAGCGGAATTAGTGTAAAACGAAACGAAATTAATGTATGAAACGAAGGATTGTTTTGCATTTAATCTTTGATTTTGAACCAAGTAATCGATGAAAATAAATTTCAAAATTTTGTTAAGTGTTCATTCTACTATTTTTACATCTTACCAATTTTACTTTTTTTTTTAATTTTAAGGTTGCATATTTTCAGCGGGAGGGATCATTCCTTTTTTGCTTTGTCCCTTGTGATAGTTATGAATGTGCACTCCGCAGCTATAGAGTTGATTCAAATAAAAGTTATGGAAAAGAAACCCACATTTGGATTTTAAATTTTAACTCATTTCCAACAATGCAACTTTGTTTCATTCCGTTACATATCTTGGCAGAGAAGTAAACCTGGCATCTTTATTTAACTCTACGCCATTGAATTGAGTGTTTTAAGCCCTTTAATAACTCATTTCGTATTCATAGCGTATCGTAAATTTTAAATGATCTTAACTGCTCTCTTGATACAAAGAAGGTTTTTGTATTTTCTAAATGAGGAAAGAAATGGAAAAGGGTTGCGGCTTTTTCGAAACAACGATTCTTATTTAAAAAGTTACGTCTTAATTTCTTTGTGCATTATTTTCAGAAAGATTATTTTTGTAACGCAAATATTATAATCTACTATTTATAATCTAATGGATCGAAAATTTTCTGCAGATCAAAACAGTTTCAATTGAAAAAGACAATATCGTTTTAAAAGGATAAGCCTTCATTGTATTTTAAAAAGATTTCTCGGTTAATTTTAATTCTACTGTTGGCATCTCGAAACTTTTTTACTTTGGAACAGTTGTGTTTTACGTTAATTGATTTTGTTTCTTCACTGCTGATTCCACAATGTACTTGGATAGGAATCAAAAGACCTTGGATCCGAATCACTGCATTGCAGTCGATTATTTGAGAAACCGTGAAGCTGCAAAATACCGATTTTCTAAGCTGATGGGATTTTTTCTCTTATTACACCTCTCTTATACACATATTTGCAGTAGCCACTCTTTAAGACTCCAAATTATATTACTTGAAATTCAATAGCTAAGAGTGGGACGATTTCAAGCTTTATTACCTACTGTAAAATTTAGTCTACCTGACACTGCAAAATTGAAGAAAATTTCATTTAAGTTGTTTTTGAAGATATTTCTTTGGAATTATAATACATCTAGCTAGAACTCCTTTCATACACGCCTTTCTTGAAAACCATTTTATATGATTTCTGGAGAACCGGTAATTTACCTTGGTAGATAGTGGAATGTTCAAGACTTAAGAAAACGAATCTATAAATTCACTCTCAATTTCTATTGAGACTCCGAGCCTAATTTATCACTATGCACACGAGGCCCAGTCTTAGAAACCCTGAAATAAAATTAAAAAAAACCTTGCAGAAATTTACTGAACTATGATTTTAATTTATTTATAATATTTAACATCAAAGTGAGAAATAAAGGGCAAAAAAATTGAGGTTTTTAACATCGGAATAGTTTTTTTTGCTGTATATGATATTTCTCTTATCTAGCGTATATCCTCAGTCCTAGTCTGTACCTTATGCAATCTCAATAAAGGTGTGATGCAGTAGCAACTTTGCTCAGTTTTCTTCGATTTAACTGTTCAAGGGGTTCCAACACGTGGGCCTGGCCTGCTGTCTTAAAATATCTAATTCGGGAACTGTTTGGACTTAATTTGCTATATTCTTCGCTAGTTTCATGTTGTAAATTATTGCGAGAGTTTCATAGAAAACACGAATGCTGGAATCTGCTAACTAACTATAATGAGCCAAATCAAGTACCCTGTTACCTGTAAACCGCGTGATACTTGAGTGCAACCAATTTTCTCACGTTTTTTTAAGACATGATGCACGCTCTATTTCTTATGTTTACTTTGTGGTAAATCATCAATTTACAGAAAATGCAACTTCATACTTTTAATGGTTTTGAATGCAACTCATTACAAAATTGTCTAAATCACTCTAATGCCTTTTTGAATTCTTCCATCATTTTTGTTTTCCATTTCAAAACTTTATCCTCTTTTACACGCAAATAAAGACACACTATTAGAATACCTTCTGTCGAGAATCCATCTTCTTTTGAGAAACAAGAAAAAAGAAAAGAAAAGAAATAAAATAGTGGAGAAAGGTAAACATTTTCTTTTGCCCTTCTTAAAGAAACGCCAAGGAAATCAACACAAACCTAACTTTTACGCCTGTCGTATCGAGCGGCTTTATTTTAGCTACACGTATCTTAGAAAAATAGGTGTCTGTAAAATTAGATGCGCAATCTGTTACCTGTCCTCCTCTCACTTTCCTTTTGGAAATGCGAAAGTAAATAATGAAACTGAAATGGGGGGAAGGGAAGTTAGTGGAGCATAGTTCACGTTTTCGCTGCTACCTTTGGCACCGGCGAGCAAAATGCACTCTATTTTTAATTGCCTAGCTGAGTGAGGATGGTTTAAGCAGCCAGTCATTAAGAGGCGAGCTTTTATGCTAAACTCTAATCTAGGAGCCATCTTTAGGTCGGAATATTCGCCTCAGTCGGCGATTACATCAGTATGGCTTTGAGCAAAGTTATCTTTTTAGTATTGAGATACTGCCTTTGTAGTGAGACGAGTGAACCAATGAACACATATGAGGCAGTAAGAAGTAAAGGGTGTAAATGAACTTTTCTAAATTTTGTGTGTAAAGTGCTTGCACAGTTTAAGCCCTAGTTTGGTGTCAATTCAAAAGTTTTTCAAAATCATACAGCAGAGCAGCACCTACTTTGCTTACTAGTACTATCTCTTTACTAAAACGGTTGAGTTTATAATGCAATTTTTTTCGCAATCTCCAAATTGGCATTTATTGGTAATACTTTTAAATTTGTAGTTGGATTTGTTAATTTAGTTATTGACATTCTTGATTCTAGTACTGCGCCCACTCAATGATTATGTCCAAAGAAGAGATCGATTTTATGTTCGGTTTGCCTGCCAGTCACTGAAATGAAAAGAAAAGAAGAAAAATAAACATAACGTGTTTTTAGCATTGTTTCACTTTTAAAATTAAAAAAAACTTTGTTAATCTATTTTTACATGAAAGTTAATTTAAGAATTGAAAACTTCAATAAATTGTCTCACTTTTGATTTCAACAACAAGAAAGTCTCTCTAGTCCAAAAATACTTAAAATCGTTCCGAGATAAATTTTCATCTAAAATGTTTTTAACAATAATTATTTTCTTATTCCCGAAGAACTAACTTTGCAGGTAATCGCTCCCCCCCCCTCCACAATTTCTCCCATTTAAATAAATCAAGAGATAGGAAAACAAAACCTCTCTATGATCAAAGTTAGTGAGGTGCATTTTGTCAGTTTACACATAATGTTGTACCCATTTCAAAACTTAATGTCCAGTTTTGAGCTATCTCATGCACAAATTGTTGTGTAGGCAACGCGTAAAAAATAAGCAAAATTCATGAGTACGCCTAAGGTTTATCAAAAAATATGCATGATGATCTAAATAGACATCGAGCAGGACATTTACAAAACCTTTATATGACTTAAGACATGGAAACCAGAAGTGTGAAACTTTCGCTGCAGTAATTTTGAGCAATACGTATAAAAATACACTTGTTACATTCATAACTATTCTGATCTAGGACAGGTCCTGAAACGATCGAGGGAGATGTAATAGCTATAGACACTTCACAATGAAAATGTTATGATACTGAATCATAAAGAGTTACAAAATTTGTAACTCTGCATAGAAGTGATCATGAAAATTGCAATAGTCCAAACTTTGTGGGTGTAGAAAGTGTCATGATGTTCAATCCTAACACACACTTGCATAGAAATAGCTATGAACAATAATAGTCAATCACTAAATGGTGAAAATGTTATGATTGTCAATGATGACGACGTAAATGAGTATATCTTTATATGTTTTCTTATGTCCTTGCTTTGGATCATGTTGTGTATCAGCAGCATAAGATTTTTTTTTTTAATGACAGTTCATCATTTAAAAATAACGATGCAGATCAAACATGGAAGCCTGGAACGGCCTGACTTTGGATTCTGATGCTCTTTGCTATTTGATGCCATGGTACATCAACCAGATGTGTCTTTGACACACAAATAGCCAGGGTATTTTTTGGCACCAGGGCAACACCGTTGTAATCTTCGGGGGAGATAATGTTTTCCACTTAATACCTTCCCAACTTTGAGAATCCTCAACTCAAGTCGTCGGAACAACGTGTTCTGTGTCGCTAAATGACTGGCTCGTGGCAGAATTGGCAACATCCTTGTCTCCATGGGTGATTACCGACTTGCCTGAGCTGATGGCAACGAACCGTGTTATGGGGTCTCTTTTTTTATTTTAGTTTAATTTAGAGACAATCATAAGACATCTGAAAAGGTTTTTGAGCATGTTGTCATAAAAACATTACACCTTGAGTTTTATTGCTTCCGTTTTTACATGTGAAATTATTATTTCCTTTAAATAAACTGCTGATGATTCAGTCAATTTACATTAATAATTGCGCACAGTTGTAAAGTTTCTTTTTTTATTGTTTTCCGTTTGGAAACATAATATTTTTCTGTTTTCTACGTTTACGAATACTGGAATTGAAATCTCAAAATCTGTACAAGATAATAAGAAAATTGCTTACTTTACACACGTGAGGTAATACTATGATTGGTTTCCTTCATTTTAATGCTGTTTTCGGGCTCCATTTATGATGGTTTTTCGGATTTTTAAACCATAAACGAATTAATTCTTTGTATTCAAAGTAAATAAATAAAACAATTAAGATGTAGCAGTTGGTACAGCGTTTTTTTTAGTTAGTATTTTAGACTTAAATTCAGAATATGTATTTATAACGACACAAGTTTACTTTTTTTTTTTTCAATACTTTTGAATTGTTTCTTTTTGAGGTAAATTTCATGATAATTACAAATTGTGGACAAATTCTTGAGGCGATTTAATTTTCTTTTATTTCTTTATTTTTTCTTCACATAGTTGAAATTGCAATATTCATTCATTTTCCTTTTCACCATTCGCTCAGTATGACTTTACAAGTTTTGTCAGTTCAAGATCAGATCGTTTGAAAAATTTTAACTCATGCCCATCAATGCAAGTTATGTGTGAATGTATCATCAAAGTGAATACACGGTGCTGAAGATGATAGTCTGGAAAAACTCGTCCCATTTTTTTAGTTAACAATGTATAAAAAAAATTTCTAAATTATTTTTACTTCATAAAATGATAAATTAAATATTTCCTGCAATTTCAATCACCACTGTTACTTCTGCCATTGATTTGTCTTTATCAAAAGAAAAAAAAAAGCTCCAGATTAAAGATTTTTGAAAGTTTTTATCCTCCTCTAAAAGAACTAGAAACTGCCGCATATAATTATTTGATAAATACTTTGACGCTATGCAGTCTCAACTTTGCATAACAAAAATACCGCTTTATTCTTGATTTTATATCAATTGTAATTTAGCGTAAAAAAAATCGTTCCTT
>JAXGGA010006410.1:0-70139 GCA_038373865.1 Uloborus plumipes
ATCTTACTGTAGCTTAAGATTACCTTCAAACTGGTAAATAAAACAAATTTACCAAATCAACAACCGTCCGCAAAATCATGGTGTGGTTCAACTCGAAAACTGAAGACAAAAGTGTTGGTAATATACTAGACACAGGAAGAATTTCTACCTCCAGCTCGGTTACTGACTATTCCTGACTGATGAGCCCCTAACATGGACTAAACTGTCGTCTCACGATGTCTTGACCGAGCTGGCGATATATTTGCCACTGTCGTGCAAAGCACAAACGTCGTGTCTGCACTTTTTAACAAAATTGGGTTGTCACCATGTAGTTCTTTGAATTTGCGTTTGAGAACGGGAAGACCGACACACACAACCTCCTCACCTCAAAACCCTACTTTCAAATTTTTAATTTTTCGATACCTTAATTTTTGTATTTTTTATTTTTTTTAACTTTGCGATACTTCAAAGATGCATTAAGCCATTTTTAATGTTTTTTTTTTTTCTTGTCTTTTACTTTAGCTGTAAAGTAGGCAAATAAGTGCCATAACAAAGACCTCTAATTTTCCCAAAAATGGGACTCTTAAAAATGAAAAAAGGCACATATACTTCAACCTTGTTTGCTAAAAGTGGCCCAATTAGGGGGTGGGGTTATGTTGCAAACTGGGGCTCTATTGGAAGTTTTAGGGGATGGGATGTATTTTAAGCGCATTTTTAAGGAAGATTTGCTCTTTATGATCTTTGTATTAATGAGGGGGTTCTATGACTCTTTGCGGAGGGGGGGGGTGTCTCACCGATGAAATTAGTAAAGTGGGTGAAGGTGCGATTTCCTTTAAAACCAACATCATAATTTAAATCTATTAAAGATTCGGATTTATAAGTTTTTAAAGTAAATCAAAACATTACGTATACATATCAAGCGACAAAATCTAAATAGTTTCCGAATCGGGGTCGTATTTAAGGAGTGGGTTTTTAGGGTTAAAACCCCCTCCGAAAATTTTCAAAACTATTCCGTAAAATGCTTTTATTATAATACTTCTTTCTCTGAATCCTTTTTTTTTTTTTTACAATTTTTCATTTTCTTCAATTTTATTTGAAAAATGAAATTATCATTGTTAAATAATTGTGCAAATTAAGTTTTATCTGCAGCATTTATTTTTAATGCAGTCTTACAAAACAATACAGCGTTTTAATTCGAATTTTGAATAGCGCTTACAAAAACGCCAAAATTCTTTAAATTTGAAAGTCAAACCCTATTTTTGTCACATTTTGTGTATGACAAAAAGCAATTGAAAATAGAACATGAAATCAAATTTCATTGATCATAGAGTCATTTCATAGAAATGCCAACCTCAACCGAAGAAAAAAAAATACCGAAGTGGAAAAAGTATCAAAAAAAATCATTCAGCATAAGTTTAAAAAAATTGAAAAAGTATTGTAATTATCACTGAGATTAGCTAGAATAGATTGTAGTGTGTTTACTGCTTGCTATTCGATGCTTACGTTAGTCACGTTACGTTAGTCACACTCCATCATGAGTAAAAGTAACACTTAAGACTGAAAAAAAATTAGATTTAATAAATGTTTTATGTTTTTAAAAGCCAACTTTACACATTTTTCAAATATACCATTCAATTTTTAACACTTGCTTAACTTTGAGAAATTGTTGCCTCACAACATGAGTATTCATTTTCAGGGTTGCAAAAATGTTACGTTAGTCACGCTGCTGTTGTGGTTGAAAAAATATCTGCTGTCAGTAATTTTGTTTTGAATTCTTAGCAGAAATGATACATCGATACTATGTACATTGTAAATCTACCAGCAAAACTAAAAAACATTTTTTATCTTTTAAGTTACAGGTAAAAAGTTACAAAATCAGCTCCAAATGTTACGTTAGTCACTATGGAATGACCTTATAGACAAATATGTATGGTAAAACCCTCCCCGAAACCCAAGTCTGGTTACGGCCCTGTTCTGAATACAGCATTTTTGTGTCGGATATCATTAAAATTTGACGAATGTTCTTATTAGATGAGATGGGTAGAGTTGTCATTTTGCTTTCTCCCTTTAGATGTGGTGGTTGACGTTGTGCTTCGCTTTCCCTTTATTTGCCATCTCAACAGCACAGAATGTAAGTAGTACAATTTAACTTTTTCTCACTTTTGACTCTTTAAGAGATAGAAATGAAATTGAAGACGGGGGTTGTGGTATTTTTGGATTTGAGACTAAAAATTTCCTATTCTCATTTTGAATTTCTTTAAAAAGTATAGATTTCTCGAGTTAAATGCTCTTACATTTGCACTTGCTAATAAGATAACAATCTGATTTTTCTTAGTTTTGAATTTAAAACATGTTTACCTATATTTTTTATAAATGAAGGGCTTGGAGGATGAAGAGGCTATGTTTCATTTTTAAAAAATGAACACTCTGGACAATAGTAAGCAATGGACACAGGTAAGCAAATAAAACTTGGCACATCAAAAGTAGATGTCATTAGACCAATTTCATACGCACACAAACGACAAAACCAGAAAACAAAAATCTACCTCAGAACCAGACTAACGTAAGTCCATTTTCGTCATTTTTCAGTAGAGGGGAAAAACGATGTATTCGACAATCGTTTTTCTCCTCTACCGAGAAATGACGAAAATGGACTTACGTTAGTCTGGTTCTGAGGTTCAGGAATGTTGCAACAATAAAACTTTGAACTTTAATTATACTCGCAATTTCTGTTTTGTCACGTAACCCCTTCATCTCCCAAACCCTTCAAATGTGAGAAATTTGACTTTCATGCATTAAAGTAGGCTGTTTTACAGTTTTGATATAGTTTTTATATTAACTTTTTTCCTCTTCACGTAAGTAATATTGTTTTAAAAGCTGCTTTAACCCTGAAAAAAATATTAGGGTGAAGACTAAGATCACAAAGTGAGATAGGCTGCTATTAACTTTTGATCTAATTGAAATCATTACTTCTGATCACTTTTGTTTTACTTTCATCCCTAAACATACTTTTAAAAAAGACTTACGCCGTTTCAATCTGAATCTTTAAATACTTTATTTCCTGGTATCTATTCGTGTATTATAAGTCTTTCGGATGAATTAATTAAAAAAAATCGCTTGACTTAAAAATTTAAATGCATTACACTACTTGGTTTGTGAATGTAAAAAATAGCTTCAGCAGTTTCTCACTGCTCTATTAATGCAGTTCCGATAGTCCATAAATAAGTTCGTTTTTAACCTCCGACGCAACAAGGAAGGGGGTAATATGTTTGACCTAGCTGTGTATATGTCTGTGACACTCCAGCACCTGAAAGGATGGACCTATTTTGATTTTTTCTGTTTGCAAGAGTTGATAGAGAGTTTTCTTAGATAAGTCGCTTCTTCGGATGACATTAACGAAGATATTAAAAACCTTTAAAACATTTTTCGCGTATTTTGAAGTGAAAACATACTTGAAATTTAAAACAGAAGTACCAAAACAAAGAAAAATACCTTTTGCGCCTGACAGAATGTGTTTGAAACCTCCCTGTTACGTAGAATTCGAATTATAAAGTTTTTATCAACTGCGGCTAAACCTTTATTTACGCGATTGGAAACCGATGCCGTTGTTGGAAGACAAGGGGAAAAAACCCAATGAATTAAAATGTTTAACTGTTGCCAGTTTCTATCTTTTAACAGTCAAAATACTTGTAATTGATTTTAGTGTAAGGATTTTCCCTCTTTACCCTGCTTTTGAGACAAGCTAAATTTACTAAAGGATTCTTTCCTTTTCCTTGTTTACCATGCCGCCTCGAAAATAATTAAATATACTGCATTTAAATTTTCTGCTTAGTGAAGTTAGTTTTAATGAGGTCGGAAATCAGGGACGTGGAATTTCATCTCTGTACTGAATTTAATCTCTTGTCATTTTTACGCAGGACTACCTTGACGCCGAGGTTTTTCAACACATGCTCGAGAAGGCTGCCTATGAAGTGATTGGCCAGCACTCGGACGAAATGTCCCGCCTCAAGTCGCCTCCAGAATTCCAAATGCCTCAAGACTTCATGCGGTCCTTCACTCCTAAAACTGGTGTTGGCAACAGAGAAGGTAAGGATTTACAGACTTAGTTTTCACTAGGAAGTCTGACTGCGACAAGATGAGGTCTGACTTTGAGGGAGTTCATTTCTTCTGGGAGAACAAGCAGTAACAGAGCGCGGGGTAGTTATATTTACATATAGTTAGGTAATCGTTGCACTATGCTGTTGACGAATGAATTTTACATAGCTCAATAGTTCTTTTTCGAAGCTTGTGAATGGGCGATTCTCCGTTAACTCGGAATTTCCATACAGAAGTAGTCTTGCCATATATTTTTTTGACTTATTTGTATAATAATATTGCTCAGGAAATGAATCGATTACTTTGGTTTAAAAGAGGACCAATTGAAATTGTCTCTGTATCGCCAAAAATGAATTTTTTTATTCCTTACCATGCTTATTTTCAAGTTGCATCCGTTTTAAAAAATCCCCAAATGTTGCCAGCAAATAGACTCTTTGAATTAAAACCAGTTCACGGCGTAACCTGCTTAAAAACCTAATAAATTTGTTTGGCCTCATGAAAAGTTACCTAGCATGGAGTTAACTCGTTTAGTCTAAACCAGGAATTCCCCCGTCGGTGTTTGAAGCAGATAAAGTCGGACTTAACGGCTAGCCGATCAAAATAGCTATAGCCATACCGAACCCTTTCAGGTGGGGATACTGGAGCGTTGTAATAAATGGGAATTTTTTTAAATTTAATAACTTACAAAGTTATATAAAACTTTCAATTCAAAAACTGATGTAATGTAGATAGAAAGAGAATTAAACGCTCACTTGAAAATAAGACTCCAAATTTGCCTTTTTACGCCTTCATTTATTACTTTTATTTGTATTTTTGAAATTCTTTCAGTATTTCGCATTTAAACTGAGCTTTTTTTTTTTTTTTTTTTTTCAGAACTCGTGATCGAAAGTATCAAGCAGATTCCAGTATACGAACCTGGAAATCTTTCTCAATATCGCTACAGAAGATTCAACAATACAGATTACGTATTGGGCAAATCGACGCACCATGTAGTTCTCATCATTATTAAAAATTTCCAAGAACAACATTTTGGTTTTTCTGCAGATGACGCCATTCTAAACTTCTCCACAGATTATTCGAGTAAGTGGTTTTGTACTTTATCATAACAACCAATGTCAAAATATCAGTTTTTCAAAGAGTGGTCGTTAAGTTTCTGTCTCCATCCAACTTTCCGAACACATTCTATCGAAATGTTGAACACTTAAAGATTATAAAACCTATATTAGGACTATAAATTTAGTTTAATTGCACTTGAACAATGAAGGATATTGCTTGTTTCGAGAAAAAAAAATCATTGTTGAAAAGTATAGGTTGGAGGATTTAGGTAAATATGATTACAATAACTCAATAGTAGAGCACTACCATGGGACTGTTAAAGGCAGTGTTTTCAGCAACAAAACGTGATTTGAAGAAATGCGCTTAGGATTCTATACCAAAGATAGGAAAATGTGGAAATTTATGTTTTTTTTCTCCTTATTTTTAGCGGAAATTAAATAAACAAGCTTGTACGATAAAGCAAAAGCACAATAGATGGCAAAAATGGAAAAAAAAACTGCCAGCTTGAACTCATTGCTTTTCGCTGTTGTACAACCCGGGAGGTGGTGCCCTGTTGCAAACTTAGTGCAATCTGAGAGAGGGACTATGACTTCTAAGGTCCCAAAAGAGAGCAAATAGCAATTTGTCATTGCTTAAAAAAAAAGTGCAGATAGTATCCTTAAACTTCCCATAGAAGTGAACCACTTTGGTTGTAATTGCAGCGAAAAGTTCACTACTTCACGAACTGATTTCTACTAAATTAAATTTGATCAGTCTGACATTGGTTGTTGCTAAAAGGTACATATTTTTCAGATAAAAAGGTTAAATGATCGTGCTATGTTGAAACTCACAATCTTTAATTGTTTCAGCCACTGTAAAGGATGTTACTACATTTACAAGATTCGTGAAGAATTTGGAATATTTTTATGTAGCGATTCTGACTGAGAACCAGAAAACAAGTTTGATTAATACTTACGAAATCGTTGGGAACAAAGCAGTTTTAGTAAGTAAATGTTCATTAGTAGATTTGCATTTTGAGCTATTTAATAACAGAAATCTGAAGTTAGGCAAAGGTTCTTGATGATCTGCTCAATAGACAGGGTGCTTAGAAAATGTCGGGCTAAATTTTGACTGGCGTTAGAGATAACAAGAATCGCACATTAACATATGATCGCAGCGCTAATTCGCTATATGCACGCAACGCAAGAAAGTGTCGGATGATAAATATCGCAAATGTATTGTATGTGATTTTATACAGAATTTTAGCATTGAAAGAAGGTTAAAAGCAGTTGTTGAAGCTCTTGTCGGATGTCTGTGTATCCATAAGCTCACAATTTTTTGCATTGGAAAAGGCGTCCTTTGTAACGCCGAAACGCGTGTCTGCAGTATTTCAAAGTCTTTAAAATCTTAAACTAAAATGAAGTATAAAATAAGTCTTGGAGAAAAAGTACTTGTTTATCGTATTTTAGTCTTTGGCTTTGTTTGCAAATAGCGCACCAGCATTGTGTTTGTGACCATATGATCCAGTGTGAATCTTGTTCGTTATAATCCTTCCTACATAGCTCATTAAAAACTTGGCCATAAATTTTCCAATAACACTATGTTTAGAAAAAATATTGTTTTTTGTTTCCAAATATTTGCTATATCATTACTACTGCCGGGGTGTTTGTGAAGGTACTATCAGTCAACGTGAGTAAATGATTTAAGCGTAGTCAACTATGAATTTCAGTCTGATATAGCTAGAGATTTCAAATCGTAAAAGCGCTTTATTTTTCATAGGAGTGAAATTCAATTTGGAGTTGATTATGTGGGTCATTCTTACGGAATTATTTTCGTGTCCTCGTGATAATTAACTAATATTTTATAACTCAAATATTTATGGATATAAATACTTTCAGAATAGTTTAATATGATCGTTGATGTAAAACTTCTGTTTTATTTTGAATATATTTTATGTCAATCTAAAGAACCAAAATGTCATTCGCTTACCTATCCCTACTGTGATTAAAAAAAATAAGTAAAGATTATTTCTAAAACCACAAACAGCAAGTTCACATTTCTGTGCAATTTCTTTAAAGATATTGAGTAAGTTAAGGAAACAAAACCATTTAAAATTTGATTTTCATTCAAAATTTACGAAGTATTACCAAGTTTGTCTGCAGCGGGTAGCGTCATTCCATCGCAACACTAAATTTCCTTCTCAGAATTGCAATACCAAAATTTTTTGACTAAAGTTTTGTAATTTACAGCTGTCAACACGCAATATTACAGCTATCTTTGTTTTTTAGTTGGAAAAAATTTGTTCATGAAATATA
The DNA here is from genome assembly GCA_038373865.1 of Uloborus plumipes. Lineage (NCBI taxonomy): Eukaryota > Metazoa > Arthropoda > Arachnida > Araneae > Uloboridae > Uloborus > Uloborus plumipes. The sequence goes on from JAXGGA010006410.1 coordinate 7,425, forward strand.
TAAGCAACAAATAAGAAAACAAATAAGCTTTTTGCATCCGTCATTCCCTCACATCTGTTTTCACAGCTAAGCAAAATAAAATAATAAATGAAAATTCAATGATCATGTTTTATTAGTTTAAGAATACTTGTATGTGAATGAACTCGAATATCAGTGAGGCATAATTAACTCTAATTTTAATGAACTCGTCGTTCCCTCACCACTGAGGAAATGACGCTTATTTTTAAGTGAGGGAATAGTACTTTAGCACTAACAGCTCACATATAAATTTCTTTTAATATCTCAATTGACATAATGGTTTCTGCAAAGGAAAGAATACAAATGATCTTCCCGCGGAAATATTCATAATTCTAAAAAAACCAGTGTAACCCGAACTATTTCTTATTCTATACAAAATCATGCCAGGTAATTTTTCCCCAGCAATAAATATTTTGCTTCCCTTTTGACGAGCGTACATGAGTACAAGCAGCCATTTTATGTCAATAAGAAACTTCGGCAATTCCTAAGTTATAAGTGTGTCTATATTAGATTATTATTCATAAGTTAATAATACCGTTGTTTTAATATAAAAAAAAGTAATTGTAAAGTCCATTGTAAGTACCAAAGATTTTTACACACAAAATGAATCCCCTTTGAAACAAAGTAGGCAAACCATGAAATCTTTAGATACCTGTAAAATGTTTAAAAATAAAATGCGCTGCCTTTGATACCAGCTGTGTCTTAAACATGCTTTATACTGTTGGTGTAATACGTATTTGTTTTGAATTAGCATAAACAAACACTACTTAAAATCAGTGAACCAGCATGCGAAAAATTCAAAGGAAGTTTAGCGTCTCATAGGTGGACGTTCCTCAAAATAAAAAATCTAACTTGAGATTTTTAAATGGAGTCGTCGCGTAAAGGCAGAGGGTGAAGTTTTCCTGCATCGATACTGTGCTGGCAGTGAAACAAGTTCTACGTTGATTTAAAAACTAAAATGTGTTAGCGCTTTATGCAGTTGCCTACTTCAACAAATAAAACATTATTTGGCCAAAATTAACAATAAGACTTGCTAACGCATGTTTCCTAGTTAACCCTTTAGTCCCCTACGGGACTCAGAGGTCTCGCTCATATTAATTTAGTATTGTGAATCCTAAATGTCTGTAATCATGCTGAAGCTTTTAAGTACCACTCGTTGTACTTTGCTGAGGGACCGACAGATCGTACCTGCGATCGGGAACAGTTTTCTTGAGGTCCCTAAGGGGTAGGGGTCTTAGCCCCCCCCCCCCAAAAAAAATAAAATTTCAAAATTTTTTTACTCGAAAAATATGTTTTTTGATGTATTTTCAACTAAACACAGAGAAATATGTAAATAATCATTGATAAGACAATTTGAGACATAAAAGTTAAACAGCAAAAGGAAATGATTGCGTGATTTTTTATCATGCAGACGAGAGAATTAACGTACTAGGCACTTTACTACACTAAAAAAAGTACTAATTTATCAGAAAATAAGAGTATAAGAGTTTTGAAGAATCGATGCAGCTTCTTTAGTAAAGTTATCAAAGCTACTTAAGAATGAGCTATATAGTTGTTGTTTGACCACGGAGAGATAGCGCGTGGCCTTCAGGCGGAAACGAACTGCTTCATTTTAAAATAGGTAGGATGAGCGAGAAAATTTTACTTCCTCAGTTCGTTAAAGTTTGTACTACCAACGTGATATTTCTTACGCTACCTATTATGAAACGAAGCGGACCATTTTCTTTTCAAGGACACCCGCCATCTCACCGTGGTCGAGCTTTACTAGAAGCCTTCATGAAAGCCCAGATTATACTAGATATTTTCTAGGAAACTGGTAACTTTTTCGTGTAAGTTATTGGTTGCTACATTATAGACAAATTTGGCAACATTTAAGAGGTAGACAGAGCATGAGTTCTAAAAGAGACTTTTTAAATGTTCTAAACTTCTGGGATGAGTAATGTAAAAAAAGCTAGGGGTATTAGTCAACGGTACCATCAACGAAAGTAAAAATCTCACTTTTTTTACCTGATCTATGCATGTTTTTACGCAAAAAGATTTGCATCGTAATGAATCGAGACGAAGGTCCCTGAGGTTGTGAAGTAAAGCTATAACTAGGGATAGAACAGCCTTAGTCTTGGTGCAAAAGTTTTATAGTATTTTTATACATTGTGGCGTGCAAAGTATGAAATTTTTTTAGTTTGTTTTTATGACACATTAATGCTGCAGTACAGAGGATTAATTGGTTGTTTATTAAAACTATGATTACCATTAAGCAGCTTAAAACAAAGTTGCTCAGTTCTTAGACAAAAACACTACAAGAGGTTAATGTTATGCTTGCTAAAATTTTAAACTTACGTGTTGGAAACTACTACTCTATTTCTAGAGTAAGTGACTATTAAAACCTTTTAACTGTCATGCCCGAGATAATCTCGGGCACAGCACTGGTGTTCGAAAATGTCACGCCCGAGTATTACTCGGGTCGATTTTTTTTTTTTTTTTTTTTTTTTTTTTTTTTTTTTTTTTTTTTTTTTTTTTTTTTTTTTTTTTTTTTTTTTTTGAGTGCATCGTATTGTCCATACCCGAATATATATATCGGGAGACGTTTATTTCGGCTTCATCTCTTTGTTAAACCAGACTGGTTTGGTTATTTAGGGTTTACTGGCACAAGAGCCTTTATAGGCTACTAGCTGCGTAGCCCGGCGTTGCACGGGCTGTAATGTAGTGAAGGCAGTTTGAGAAAACTACTCGCCACCAAGGCGGCTCGCCTTTAAAGAAATGAGGAAAGTTTAAACAGTTTACTCGCCGTCAAGGCGGCTCGCCTTTACAGTAGCGAGGAAAGTTTCAATTCACTACTCGCCGCCAAGGCGGCTCGCCTTTAAAGTACCAAGGAAAAGTTTAATAAACTACTCCCCCTAAAGCGGCTCGCTAAAAAGCTTTCCTGCATCAAAGAATCAATCGAATTATTTGCACATGCTTCCTCAAAAATAAAGACGATGTCAAGTAGCGCATACTTAGCCCTCTCTCTAAATTACAAATAAAATTCCTTTCCAAAAACAATTATTTCCAAACCGCTTTCTTCCGGTAAAATTAATTGCAAAATTCTAAACGAAAAAGTTCTTTTAATATTTGGATCGAAGCCAGAAAAAGTCCCTTCTAAAAACAGCAATTGCAATTTTATTTAAAAACACATTCTCAAAATGGTACCTGAGAAAAAATATGTCATTAATAATTAGAATAAAAACAATTGTTAGAACTTTGTTATAATACGTATTCAAAATGACAATGAAAAAAATAACTCTTTCATTTTAAAAAGTTCAACTTAATTAACGTTTTAATTCAAAATCGCAACGGAAAGAAATAAATATCTTGGAATTTTAAATAGTTCAATAATTTAATTAACGTTTTAATTCAAAATGGCAACGGTAAGAAAAAATGTCTTGGAAGCTTAATCATTAATTAGGCTTAATCGCTTTAAATTTGACTACTTATTAATTAAACATTCGCTTTAAATTTGACTACTTATGGATCGCAGCCAGAAAAAGTCCCTTCTAAAAACAGCAATTGCAATTTTATTTAACTAGCGGTACCCGCACGGCCTTGCCCGTGGTATAAAATTAAAAGTTCATTTGTAAAATAATTGATATATCAGAAAAAATGCTCTATTTTAGTTTTATTCAACTACTAGCGGTACCCGCACGGCTTTGCCCGTGGTATAAAATTAAAAGTTCATTTGTAAAATAATTGATATAGCAGAAAAAATGCTCTATTTTAGTTTTATTCAACTATAATTCCTTCAAAGTGATATAAAGATCTGATATGGACCCCACACTACTTAATTTTACGTGTAAATTTCTTAGTAGATGCCTTAAGTGCTAAAATAGTGCTTGGAGTGAGCAAGATAACAATTCAAACATTTGTAGCCCTAGTTTGCTACGAAACAATGCAAAAAAATATTTTACAATGATTAATCTCCTAAAGATCGTCGTTTTTAACATCATTCAGTGGATTTTTCGCAAAATATCGCCAACAGCGCCAAATTGAACCTAAATCAAAAAAAAAAAAAATTCGCCAATTTGGCGTCAAATATTTGGCGATCAAAAGCTTGGCGATATATCGCCAAGTGGTCGCGCCAATTCATATCACTTTTGTTAACCAATTCATATCACCTTGCATTGAAAACACTGATTTACCCGATAAATGGGGTAAAACACCCCCTTAGAACATTCGAATGCAACCCCAAGGGAGATGGACAAAAATAAGCCAAAAGAGAAAATAAGAACAGTTTTGTTGATAACAGAAACCAACAGAAATCTTACCAAAGTTTAAAAGAAGAAGAAAGTTTTCTTTCCTAGCTTAAAAAACAAAACAATACATTTTCCGAAAAGAAACACTTTAAAAAAACGATGCAATATCGCAATTGATACGATATTTCGTTAATCTGTGCTTTAGGTACCCTTTTCTCGCTAAATGAACGATAGGCGCGCCAAGCGTGGTAACCCTAGCTATTTTGCGTAGTTGACTTTTTGAAAACGCGCCAAGCAGGGTCCCAAAGCATCTTCACCGGGAAAAAGACAGGGTTGCCAGAGAATTGGAACAAAAAAATACTGCGCCTCCTCTAAAAAAAATATTACAAAATACTACTGTTTCCAAACGTTGCCAAAATCAATGTTGCTGAAATGCGAAATCTATGAAAATGAAAAAAAAAAAAACTCCGCCAAGTCTTTTAATTAAGTCATTAGTATATTGGAAACAGGGTTGCCAGAAAAATACTACGCTCCTTATTTGGGCCGAAAAAATACTACCGTAGAATCAAAAATACTACGTCTGGCAACCCTGGAAAAAGAACGAAACAAAAATAAGTATGAACACGTAACCATAGTAACAACATGAAAAGTTGATTTCCGTTGATAAAATAATTCATTTTATCTCTCTTTTCAAACAAATTTTATTCCAGAGCTCAACCATTTTAGAATCGTTTGGCTTGCTTTACTGAAGGTAAGCCTTGAATTTCGGGATTCTAAAAACAGTTGTTACAGCTCTCCTGATGATCGTAGAAACTTCGAAAAAACTTCATTTTGTGCAGAAAATTCCAAGCTTTCGAATGACATAAGACTTGAAAATGTGTGTGAAATATTTCTTCCCTATTTTATCGAATTTCCGCTAAGAATTCGAATAGAAAAAGAACGAAATGGAATTTTCGAAAAATCGCTTCGAGGTGCAAAACTACATGCTACAAACTAATTTTGTGCCAAGTGGCATGAAAATCGACCGAACGGTTTTGGCGCTACGCGCGTAACAGACAGACAGAAAGAAAGAAAGAAAGGACAGACAGAACCACCTTCAGCTTTATTATTAGTAGAGATACTGCGCCAAACGATGATAACCAATAATATTTAAAACATTTTAAAACACACATAGATCAGATTACTATGCTTCAAAAGACGCAAACAGTCAATACTTTTTTGAAGTTCTCCAACAACAAATCACTATAAAAGCAGATTCTCACTTTTCTCAATCGCATTCTATAACTTTAAATGCTTGTTTTATATTACAGGTAGCAGTAATAGATTTAGGTATGAGCGCGTCGACTGGCTCAAGCGTAGCAGTAAAAATTTCTCACGCCCAATCTCAGTTTGGAGGATCTCTGGTTGTGCTCATAAAATCATCTGATGTTAATCAAATAATTTATCGGCGTCATGGTAAGTTTTGAATCCAATTTCGCTTTTTATTTATTTCTCCTGTATCTGTCAACAGGTCACAAATTTTTGACGAGGATCTGCTGTACATTAAATAACAATGTGAACGTTCGCATGTATCAGTATTAACCCATTTATGCCCAAGTTTTTTTTTAAATGTTTTTCAACTTTTATCTGCTTAAAATTCTTACTAGGAATGGTTTACATACATTTTAGGCTTAAAATAGGTCTCCGTTGCCATATTTATTAAGTTATTTAACGCCTTGTTTATGGAATATTTTGCAGATATGTGAGCAAAATACGACCTTACTTGACTTTACTTTTGCAAAGTAACATTATAGAAGGCATTCTGTGATCAATTTCAAGCAAATAATTTTAAAATAGTTTAATTTTATGGAAATAAGTTCACAAAAAAAACTTGCTTTCTGTGGCTACCCATGCTAGATCGTTGCTTGACTGATTTTTCTGAAAATAGCTGTCAATAAATAAACTCCAATGTCCAAATAGTGGCTCTAACTGGTTTTCTCAAGAAGGATTGTTTAACTTGTGAAAAACAGCTTTAGTAAAATGATATACCCATTACAGGTTTTGTATGCAGTAACTAACAAACGTCCCGTTTTTAGGCTACTGGGCATAATTGGGTTAATAGACCTAACCATCTCGATAGATATCCCGAGACTTTTGCGAGCAACGTAGAAAAAATAAAATGGGTGCATTCTGTGAATTCCGCATGCATGACGTAATTTAAAAACCTTATTCGTCTATTTAGTCATTGAAATACTGTGATCTTCTTAGGTAAAAGCTTCCGCGCTTTTACGCATGAGTCAGGGCTTCTCTGATCTTACCAAAATAGGGGTGTTAGGTAAGATAACAATGAGGAAAAATAATAATATAAAGCATTTTGAGCCGTATCAAACAACGTGGTAGAATGCTTATTTCAAATACATAGTTTAGTTGAATATTTCAGAAGGATATAGCAAATGCAAGTTTTAAATTGAAAACTTCGGAAAGTTATCACCCACAACCAATCTCCCCTTTTTTAAGTGGAACGTGTTCGCGAGTGCCAGGCGCGGTTCTCACGGACGGACAGTATTTGGCATACATTTTTAAGTGCTTACAATGACCGCTGTTCTTTTTTTTGCGAGCATCTACTTATTTAACAAAGAGTTCAAGCAAAATTTTGCTGCTGAAAAAATGATGAGGGGGCGAAATGTGTGAAACTATTTCGGTATGAAGAATGTCACTTAGAACGTTTTCTTGATTTTTGTTACAGGAATTATCATGTAAAGCGTAATTTCTAACCTAATTTGTCTAAATTTAGTACTTATATTTTATAATGTTTTAATGCATTAAAAATACTCATTTTTAAGAGACTTTAAGAAAATTTCGCAGCCAGAGGTTAAACAATTCCACCCAATGACTTCCAGTTGAAACATTTGTCGTTTTCTATTCTCACATCAGAATGCGGGACATTTCAGAGTCTCGCAACTGTATATGAGGACAACGGGACAGGATACCGGAAAAATGTATTGTCCCCCTAAAAACGGAATTTTTGGTCCCCTTAATTAACCTGTACTTATATTACTACTCCACAGTATTGTAGCCATGAGCGGAAAGCTCTCAAAAAATTCAATATGGTTTTTATTTGATTTGTTAATGAACAACTTTTTTTTTTCTTTTAGGGAGCAGTGAACTAAATCATTACATTGAAGTACATTTTCCTTATGCTATGGACTTGGAAACTTTCTCAATTCATGGAAGCGGTTATGTAGCAGTGTCGAGTCACAATGTCGTTGAAATCTACAAAATGGACCAGTTTGCTCAGACGCATCTACTGTTCGACAGGTAAAGTTAAAATGTTTGAAGTTACTTCAAGTTAAAACAGTTGAATAAATGTTCAAGTTTTTAAATTCGGATTTTGAGAGTAATGAGAGAATTTTGGGGTGAAAAATCAAATTTACGGTTTACAGCAACCAACGAGTTTCTTAAATCGTCGTTTATTCAACATTGACAAGTCAACAGCTGTTCATAGATATAACTTAACGGTTCAGTCCTCCCAGCTTTTGTGAGGGACTCGGTATTTTTCTCTGTAAAGGCAGTTAGAAGCAATTTACCGTGCCATTATACTGTGAAATTAACTTTTTGTTGAAATTGTAGATTGATTTTTTTCCTGGAAAATATTGCTTATCAAACACCTTCAGCGAAAATTTCAAAACAATTTACTTGTGACCTACAGTAATTTGAATTCGTGATGCTTCCTCTCCTTTGAAGTATTTGTCTTCTGTTGGGAAAAAAGATTACATGACTGAACCAAAAAACTAAAATAACATTCTGCGAATAGCGTAGCAGCGATTGATAACATGTTAGAATATACTTATTTAAGGGGTTACAAGACCTTTCTAACAATTTTCTTTAATTTACGTGAAAAGCCTAATTCTTTGAAACCTTCGTTTCTGCACTTATTTAACAATCAATAATTTATTTTCAAGCATTAAAAATTTTGCCCACTTTTTTGAAAATTTGAAAAAATTAAGAAAATTTCAACTTTTTAAAAACTCTAAGGCTTTTTTGTTTTTGCACTTATTTTAAAATTTCTTTTTGCTAAATGATAACAAGAATTCTAAAAATCTGTGCATTCATTTTCTTATACATTGATTTGAAAATATTTTGACCTATTTAAGAAATTATTCGAAAATTTTGTTTTTTAAAGGTTTAACAAGCTCTAAAAATTTTAATAATTTATGAAATGATTATTCAATGCAGTTTTGTTAAATATATTATCCTGAGTGCAAAAAATATTGCTTTAAAGTTATATCTTTAATAGAAAAAAATCCTTAGCGTTTCTAGTAACACAGAAACACTAAAAACTGCTCATCGAAAAAAAGTACTTAAGTTTTGCTTTTCCATTAGAGCTCATAGCGTGGACCCTCTAAAGTCACTCATAACTTTTTAAATAATTTAGCTAGAACAATATATTTTCAGATTGTTTTAAATAACTTTTACTTTTGAAATAAGCAATAAAATTTTTTTTTGATCGTTTGGTCATTTTTGAGGTACTGTGACCCCGTCCGCTACAAATTCAGGAGTTTATACTAAACTTGTCTTATTTTACGAATAAGAAAGGAAAGATATTATGTAGGAAAATCTTCAATACTGAAGTAAATTTTCGATGTTCTTTTAGATTTTACTGAATAATAAAAATATTGATTTTACAAAGAAACTATGCTAAGATGTCTATTTGGTTTCATATCCTTTGTACCAAATATTTGACAGCTGTTTTGAAAACACCACTAATAAATATAATTTATTGCATCGTATTGCTTTTCTGTGATTGAAAATTTGAAAAGTGCATTAACAAGCTTTTTTCATACAGGTTGAACTTTGCCGTGGGTACTGTTACTGACTTGGGATACTTCAGGCTTGGATTTTCCCATTATTTGGTGCTAGCCGGTGATGCGGAACAGCGCTTATACAGCTGGACGCCTGCGGAATTTTCCCTGACGCAAATATTTCCGATAGCTGCAGTAAAACAAGTCTATGCAGCTGTTCTGTCTACGTGTCGAGACGATGTCCTCCTTCTGTTCATTGGAGACAAAATAGATCTTTATATTTACAGTGGAGTTGGGGAAAGTTTCGTTCCTGCTCAATCTGGTATGTACTGTCTCTTGAAATCAAGTCGTGCCGGCTGCAAAACTAGGGCCCAATCCAGAATTTTTGTCTTACTACCTATTTTTGTGAAAGTATGACATTAACATTCTATTGTGAAAGTCTGTCCCCCTACCCAATCATACACTTTGGTTTGCTTTTTAAATGGACACTGAAATTTTGTTGGGGCGGGGCAAAAAATACAGCTGTATTTCAGCTCTATAGACTTTGTACTGTATACTGCTCAAGAAATTATCAAAAAATTTTCAACCCAAAAACGGATGCTAAAAGATTGCACTAAAATTTTGTTATTTCACTTACGCGAAAAATGGCTTAAAATTAGTTTTGATAAAACTAAAGTCGTTATTCATCTGATGCTCACACAAATCAGTTGAGCATTCTATTTTATGAGTAGTTTTCGTTTCAAACTATTGTCTTTTAACATTTTTTTTAATGAATACGCCATGTTTTATTTCTTTTTGTGAAGGTGCCAATTTTTATGCTTTATTTTTGTGAAAGCAGACTTTAAAATATGATTTTTGAAGGTACTGAAAAACGGTAGTTAAATCAGCCTGTTTTGGGTCCTGAAAACGGACAAATCTCAAATTTGAAAAACCAACTAAATTTTGATTCAAAATGTACATTTAATGCTCTTTCTTGTTAGAAAACTTGCGCGAAATTGGTTCCTTTAACTGATATGTGGTCGTATAAACGATACATTCAATAGTGACACAGTTAAAATTTTACACTGAAGAAAGATTTTAAACTATCTATATATAATTTTAATTTTTACTGAAAGAACCAACTGTATATTCTGCCCACATTAGTAGAGGAAGTTAGGACGATTCCATCTGAATTAATCTCGCAAGGGAGAAGAGAAAATGGCAAATAAGATTTTGATGTATGCTTCTATGTCACTAGAGCCTTTACTGTTTTCTCAAAGGTGGAAAAACAGGGTAAACGAGTTTCTAAGAGAACAACAAAAACAAAATAAACTTTCATTCCATCCAGGGTTTTAAAAAGAAAATAAGATAAAAACTATTTTCTGTAAAAATTTATGTACCATATTCTGTAATTTAAAATTGAAAATGCTTGAACTATTTTCCAGAATTTCCATCCAGTTTCATAGCTCTGCCTGGTTCAACTACTTCATTCGCCTACAAGAACAAAGTAGTTCTCTTGTTTTCTGACATGCGGTACAACATGCTGGCATTCATCATTGAAACAAGTTTGAGAGAAGTAAAAGATCCTATTCTAGCTGCTGGGGAAGAAATGTCAAAGTTAATGAGAGATATCAAAGTAATTGTCTGCTTTTTAAACATTTTGTTATTTAAAACGGCCAGTCTTTAACAACTATCCAATGAGTTCTAAGAGACCCGCATATACAGACGATGACGTCGATAAAACTTAACAAGACATGATATACAGTAAAATATTTAACGAGTACACACCCTCACATGTGCAAAGCTAGCCCTTTGTGGCCTCTGGAATAGATTCGATGATCTTTGGAGTTCAAGATTTGAGTAAATCTTTTTTGTTAATAAAAACTAATTGCATTCTTATAAAGAATATATTAAATCAAATATTTACATGCAGAATTACAAAAACATATTTTGAATCAACTTGGTTATAAAGGAACAGATGCATGCCGAGTTAAGTGGACTAACGTCCAAATCTGATCTGAACTAAGAGTAAAAATGTTAGTCATTGTCTTGTGAACATACGCCGCCCTCTGCCGGTTGCGTATTTGCATAATGCAGTCGACACTTGGTGTATGCTGGTATATCTATTTGGAATTATTTATCGGATTTATATTTTAACATTTTATTAACTTTGTTTCATTGGAAATAAGTTTTCACATTTGTTTTGGAAACAATCGGGAATCCATCTATTTATTTGTGACGTATATTCAATCTACCGCAAATGACAAAGAAACGTTAAATTGAATTAAACAGGTTTAAATACTTGGTTAACTTAATTTTAAAATTTTCCGTTGGATCATGTAAACTATTCTGCTACTCTACTTCTGCTACTAAACTTTAATTATTCATACAGGCACGCATTGACAGTCAAGCAGAACAAGTAAAAAGCATCAAAGAGGTGCTATCGAATGCAGTTCGCTCCAGAGGTGACCAGATAATTACAGCCTTCCAGACTTTCGATCATGTTGTAGTATCTGATAGCATCGAGATTAGCGAAGTCGTGGAACCAACTATTGTTGAATGGGAAGGTTCTAATCTGACGATGGACGAGTACAAGAAAGGTACAGAAAGACTGGAGAAAGAGATTGAGGACTTGGAAAGGTTGATAACCGAAATCGAAAGAATTATTCCAGGTAATATTTAATTACATTTAACATTTTGAATAAGACTGTTAAGAGGACCGGAAAGTAATTTCGTTTTTCTCAAACAAACCTATTAAAAGTTTTTATTTTAAATCAGCGATGTAATTATCCTCGTTATTAAGAATTTCTGCCGTCATCTAATAGTGTATTTTAAGTCTCGGATGGATTTTTAACCATTGACTCAACAAGGAGGGGAGTTAAAAGTTTGACGTGTCTGTGTATCTCTCTGTGGCACCGTACAACCTAAACGGATGGACTGATTTTGATTTTTTTTTTTTTTTTGAAAGGTGAAATGTTCGAGAGTGTTCTTAGCTAGGTCGCATCTTCGGATGATATTAACTAATAAAGCTATTAATTAAAAACCTTTCAAATGTTTTTCGCTATTTTTAAAGTGGAAAATATACTGGAAAATTAAAAAAAAATAGTACCAAAAGAAAAACTTCTGCGTCTGATAAGATGTGTTTGGAACTTCCATGTAAAATCGAACTCTAATTATAACGTTTTTTAGCAAATACGGCTTAGCCTTAAATTTACACGATTGGAAACGGATGGCCGACGAGGAAAGAAAACTCAATGATTTAAAATGTTTATCTGCTGCCAGTTTCTATTTAACAATTAAAATATTTGAAATTAATTTAAGTTTAAGAATTTTCAATTTTCCTTTATTTTGCTTTTGCGACTAGCAAAATTGAATTAGCAAGGATTATCTTTCGTTTTCCGTGTTCACCGAATCCTCTCGAAAACAATTAAATATATTTAGATTTAAAATGCTTTATGTATGACCAGACAAGTTCGTTTTAATACAAGATCGGCAATCAGGGTCAGGGGTTGTTTAACTTTTTATTTAATCTTAGTACTTGTAAAAGAATTGGTTTTTGGAGCAAAATACTTTGAAATGGCATCTTGGATAAGTCAAATTTTCAAGTTTTTCTTGTTCTAGAAAGAGCTATCGGAAGAAAAGGAGATCAGACTACTTCATTCATAATACTCACTTGACATAGCACCATCTGATTCCCCTTCATTGCGATCTATATATGAAAAAAAAACTTGAAAAATTGGTTCGGTATCCTCTTGTTCCAAAAATATTTTTTTTTAAATGTATCTGGTATTTAAAATTTACTTCCAGATGGGAAAAGGCTTTTGATAACAAGGTACATCTTAGATTTAAAATAGAAACTTGTAACAACTGATTTGTTTGGAAAAAGCATTACTTTCCTGTCCCCTAATATTTTGAGCTTTCTAATGAAGTGTAATTTTAAGTCTTCCAGTTTTATATAATAAAACTAGCAGTACCCGCACGGCGATGCCCGTGCAACAAATGTAAAGGAAGTTAACTAAATAAAGTTTAATTCATTCTAACCGTCTAAAGTAAAATTATTATATTTGATTCAAATGTGCTCCCCAACCTTTTGAATTCCACTAAAAGTCATATTAAAGTTTAAATCAATTCGCCAAATAAACGTTTCAATGGAACTTTTGAGATAACTGTAGTGGCAAGATTTTCGAAAACTCTCAACGAACACAGCAATTTTGCCCTTGAAGTTTAACATAATCCACCGATTTTACCGTAATTTCAATGTAAAATTGGTCGCCAAATTTAAATTTATTAACATAAGGAACCGATTGTGTCAGGTAGCTCAGCCTCAACCATTCTTCCATGATTTTAATGTGAACATTAAAAGGCAAGAAATATAATGCCTTTCGCACCATCTCTTTGAAGTGAATACAATCTATAACAGTAACCCTCAAATAAGCAAGATTTCCCTGGCTGGGAGGTTTGGTAAATTTCCAGATTGGTGCCAAACTTTACGACGCCAAATACGAAGAGTAACTTCATAGCGGTGTTACCGAAAATGTCAGAATGGAACTATTAAAAATTTAGGTTTGGCGGCATTATATACATGTTTTAAACATGCAATAAAATACCTTTTAGACTGCAAACAACTACTGTTCCTTCACAGAGCGTTTTCTTTTTCTTTAATTTGAAGAAAGAAGTGTTTCACTGGCTGGGAGGTTTGGTAAATATCCCTATTGTTGCCAAACTTTACAACGCCAAATACGAAGAGTAGCTGATAGCCATCGCTAATTTTTTAACAATTATAGTTCCATTCTGACATTTTTGGTAACACCAAATTTTGAGGAATTCAACTGAATAAATTTAAATTCCCTCCGACCCCTCTGAACTAAAATTATTATATACTTTAGTTCAAATACGCTCCATCTTTTAAACTCCACTTAAAGTCATGCTAAAGTTTAAATCAATTCGCCAAATAAATCAAAAAGACAGAAAATTAAGAAAGAAATAAGAGATATTAAGCATTCAAATTGAATAAATTTTCAAGGCTTAAATCTATACGCACAATTTTAACCACAAAGTAACTTCAGGGACATAAGAGCAGCTGATCAGGAAAATGGACCTAGTGTTTCAGTACTGCGTACATAGTTAAGCCTTGAAAATTGACTAAATTTGATTAATTAATATCTCCTGTTCTAATTAACGGACAGAAACGTGCTAAAACTTTTCTTTTTCAGAAAAAAAAACCCTTTACAACGATATATAATGTTTTAGGGTGGGGGAAGGTTCCCCCCCCTCAATTATGGTGGATAAACCAAAAATGAGACTAATTAATTAATTTAAAAATAACTAATTCGAAATTAAAAATTTGGGCTTCGAGGTGCACGAGGGCGGGGTACGTTCGAATTTTTGAGCCAAGTTTCAGGTCTGTAGGTGCTGTGGGGGCTTCAGGCCAGCGGTTACAAACGAACGAACAAACAAACAAACAAACAAACAAACACCGTCATCTTTATATATATAGATTAATTTACTCCGATGTTTTAAGCAGACCAAAACAATCATCGACCTATAAGGAAGTGTTTCGGCAACTTAACTTTTTTAACTTTAAACAAATGTGCGAGAGTCAATTTAATGTTCACGTCACAGGAATAAATTTTTGAAACAAATCTACTTCATGTAACGAACAAACTTGGTCTTACTTGACTAGCTTAAAATGGTCAAAGTGTACTTTTATAACAATTTTCTTAAATTTATGTGAAAGATGTAATTCTTTGAGACCTTTGTTTCCACACAAATTTAACAATCAAAAGCTTATTTTCAAACATTAAAAATTTTGCCCACTTTTTTTGGAAAATTTAAGAATTTAAATTTAAAAACCCTAACGTTTTTAATTTTGCATCTATTTCTTTTTTTTGCTAAATGATCACAAACATTAACTCTAAAAATCTGTGCATTCATTTTCTTATATATTGATTTGAAAAAAAATTTATCTTTTTATGTAACAAATTTTAAAAAATTTTTAAATTGTTTTTAAAGGTTTAACAAGTTTTAAAATTTTGAGTAATTTATAAAATGCTTGTTCAATGCAGTTTTGTTAAATTTTTTATCCTGAGTGCAAAAAATATTGTTTTAAAGCTGTATCTTTAATCGAAAAAATGCTTAGCTATTCCGGTAACACGGAAACACTAAAAACTGATCATCGAGAAAATCACTTTAAAGTCTTGCTTTTCCATTAGAACACATAGGATGCATGCCCTACAGTCACTCATAACTTCTTTAATAATTGAGCTAGAGCAATGCTATTTTTTCCGAGTATTTGAAATAACTTTTACCTTTGAAATAAGATTTTTTTTGTCTTCTGGTCATTTTTTAGGTAATGTAACCCCTTGACAAGATTTTGTTTCCAAAGAGAAATTCCAAAAAGAAAGGGAACTTTTTATCAACTGGTTGAATACGTTCATTTATTGAATTGCCCCACTTTTTAACTGAACTCTAAAATGCCTGTTACAGAACCCTAATAGTCTTCATTTTTATTAATGTTTACACACATCGAAAAATATTTCAAAAGCATGTATTAATTGCTAGTTTTCAACATAAGCACAATTTTAGTCGTAAAATTATGATAAAGTATTCATATACTGGTCCAACTAATTCGTATACTCGGGTTTATATTTTAAATTTGTACATTTTCACGTTACAGACGTCGTTCGCGTGGACCAGCCATCGGTTGTTACTGGACGAAAAATCTTCACTGGAGATATCAAAGGACCGTCCATTGTTGCTGTATCTCTCAATTTAGATTCAGCAGCAGGAGTAAACTTGAAGGAAATTCAGAAAGATCTCTACAGGTACTTTTACTGCTCTTGCATACCTATGAAGGGTTTGAAATTCTATGCGGAGAAGTCAAAATACTGTTTCTCAAATACAGTGAACTCTCACTTATACGCCGCCTCGTTTATGCACCTTTTTCACTTATACGACGATTTTAAAGGGTCCCAGCACATTCCATATCAAAATATTATCATTCGTTTATGCGTCGCTCTAAAGATAAATATTTTACTTGTGCGCCGAATTGTTCGTAAAATATAAAAAATATATTTATTTTCTTTAAAAAATAAGCATTTTTCTTCACTTTCCTTTTTAATCTTTCGATTTTATTGCTCGCGGAAGGCATTTTTTCCGCATGAACTAGAGTTTGAAGAGGGACAATTACCTACTATGGATCGTTTTAAGGGGAATAGTTTGTAATTAGGTATACTACAATTTTTGTTTTCTCTTTATCAGTGTACGTTACAGCAATTGCCAAACCGTAGTAATATGTCCCTTATCTATAGAAACATTCTTATTCATTCTCTCATTAGAACCTATGTTGCATATTAGTCCTTTAAATAGGCCTCTTCACTTATACGTCTCTTTCACTTTTGCACCTTTTTCTGTTGGTCCCTTGGGCCGGCGCATAAGTGAGAGTTCACTGTATTACTTTTAACGAAGTAAAAATGATTGCTCAACAGTTTATAACAGTTTAACACGTTAGCTGCCACGCGAGCCACGAAGGGCTGAACGAAGTTATTAAATTTTTTTCAAATGTTTCAAAAAATAAATTTAAATGTTTGATAAGTGAAGTTTAACTATATTAAGATTTTTTAATTACTTACAATGCATAACTTCAAGTGTTTACACCGCCTCTTATACTGATAAGTCGCCAATGAATTTTACCACCGGAACGGAAAGTTTAGTGTTAATTGAAAGGCTTGGAAGATGAAGGGGCTATGTTACATTAAAAAAAATGAACACTCTGGACAATGGTAAGCAATGGACACAGGTAAGCAAATAAAACTTGGGACATCAAAAAGTAGATGTCATTAGATTAATTTTATAGTCACACTAATCACAAAACCGGAAAACAAACGCTGCAGCTATGAAGCTTTGAGCTTTAATTACCCGCAATTTCTGTTTCACTTAAACCTTTCATATCCTAAGCCCTTCAATTGCCAATGGGACCTGCAGCCAAGTCAAGAATTTTCTCAGTGTACAGATGATACCCGCTGCAGTTTACGCCACGTTTCATTTTCAATCACCTATGACTGTCTTAATCTTTTCGCTCTATTGGAACTCTTGGCGCTGTCCAGAGTTCTCTAAAGGCTTGGTTTCCTAGAATCGTCGCCGAAGCGGGGCGCGACGCACGCTGGAATCAGAACCAGTTTGATTGGAGCGTGGCGTGAAGCGACGTCAATCTGCGGTTCAGGGGCATGCGCAGAAGGCAGCGGCGTCTGTCGCCTCGCCAGAGATCGACGATTTCACTCCTAGGAACCCGGGCCTTAACTTTCATGCAGTAATCTTTCTTCAAATAAAGAACAAACTACAATCCACTCAGCCTTTGTTCCAGGGGATGAATTTAGTTTTAAAAAAATATATAAAGTTTTCCCATATTTTAAAGAAATGAAAGCAGAATTCTTCTTATCGCTGCTTTACCTCACAAAATAGAAGCTTTAAAGTATCTATCTCCCTAAAGTTTCATCAAAACTAGTGTTCAATTCTTATTTTTCATTAAAAACAGGATATAGATGCTATAACGTTTATTTCATTTTAGGTTGGATAAACCAAATCAAATAAAAGGAACTCTCTTCTTTGAGCAGCCTTTGACAGTTTTGGGGAACTTAGATGTTGAGGGAACTGTGAATGGAATTGATATCAGTGAAGATGTCATGACTACAAATACGAAACAAACTTCAACAGGTTGCTCACTTTTCAGTATCATTTTTATTCATATAAATTAAAGAGTTTGTGCTTGTCTATATAATCTAATTGTTTTTCTTTTCCTCCTTAATATTCAATCCTTAATATTCAAATTTCTATCGGTTTTAAATTGGTTTAAACTAAAAAAAAATTCGTATTAAAATGAAGTTGAGTGGCAAACGCAAGCGTTTAGCTCAGATGAAAACATTCGTTAAAATGCTGATACTCTTTTACAAAGAATAGAACTTTACGGTAGGTTAATGTGGTTATTGAAACCTTTTAGTTAATGTGATATCTGACGTGTTTAATCGGAAATTTTAATTTGAAATGAAGCAAAACATTTGAACTTAATTTAGTTTTGTACATTAAAAAGAATCTCAACTGGAGCCAAATTAAATATTATGGTTTGTACACGTGTTTGAAAAAGTGGAAAATAATTTTATGTGACTTCGCACTCGGTAATTTTAAATTAGAAATTTAATTAAATGTACTGCCTTTTACGAACCGCTAGCAAGAAATTCTGATTCGAACACTTCAATTTGTTGCAGCTAGCGAGGGTAAACACACAGCACGTTCCATTGTACATAAGGTAGAAACCTACTGTCATGACGTTAAAGGAAATTGCGATAAAGAAATAGTTTTGTCGTAGGACCCTTAATCACCTTAGCTGCAAAGTTACCTCCAAATTTTGTTGGACACATTTTTAAAAAACACTTAGTTGAAAGAAGAGTCCAGCGCCACTAACAATTCATGCTATCAACTTTAAAAAACAACTAGTTAATCTGTGGTCTCTGGTATGACTTTGGCAGTACAAAGTTTTTCTTTTTTAAACTGCTTGCACTTCGCTGATCTTAAAATTCTTCAAACATTAGATAAGTTTCGTGTGTTAACTACTTCAAAATTACTACTTGAAAACGTTAGCTACTTGAAAGATTACTTGAATGTTAACTACTTGAAGGTTTAAGACTTGAAGATAGACGAAATTATCAGATATTATGTGCAATTGATTCGTACATACACTTCTAAGTCTAAAAAGAGTGTTTAATTTTTTTAGGTTATTTTTAAAAACCTGTTGCAGTTTTAATTCTCACCTTGTTGATGCCTGTTAATGAGAATTTCTTTATAGTTTTTTAGTTTTTTATTCAGAAACAGTTTCCGCTATCTCTGGAATGGGTATTGTAGGTTTTTGAATTAAGCAAAAAACTGAACTGGCTTTGCAAGATGCACCTTTCTTCTATACATTAAAGGAGATCCATTATAAGGCAAAAACTACGTTATATATAAAACATTTTATTACATTAAAATCATAGTTCGTTCAAAATTTCATTAAAGAAAATTAGCTGAAGAGATTTCTTTGTAACAAAACTACTACCCCTGTAGTAATTTTCTTTAAGATTTTGAAGTTTGATGTCCAGTTTTTAATACGCTTTTATTAGTTTCACATTTGGGTTTGTATAACTCTGAATAAAAAATTCACGTTCTTTACAAATATAAAAGTAATATATTTAATGTTATTAATACTAAAGGTTAAACTATATTACTTGTTGATGCATTATAAGTGCTTGTAAACTTAGTGGATATTCAATAGTTTTGAAAATCTTTTTAGTTTGATAACTCTAAAAGCGTATTTTTTAGTTTTTTAAACTATATTTGGAACAATTAGTTTCACATTTGAGTTTGTTTGCATGAATGTAACTGAGGAAAAGATAAAATTCACGTTCTTTACAAATGTAAAAGTAATATTTTTAATACTAAATGCTAAACTAAATCACATGTTGATGTATTATAAGTGCGTGTAAAAGCGTATTTTTTAGTTTTTTTAAACTAATTTAAAGATTATTTAGTACTGTATTTATACCCTACTTCTAAAGTAAAACTTATTTTCCGCTTCAGCTGATATGACGTTCCTCAACAAGGTGGTAATCAATGGAAATTTGGACATTGAAGGAAAACTGAACGGAATCGATATAGGAAAAGAAGTTGTAACTCTTCACGGAAACCATCGCATCACTGGGACTAAAAGTTTCTTAAATGGAATAACCGCCGACAAAGTAGACACGAAACTGCTAGATGGTATAGATATCGACAATTTGAAAGCAAATGCTTTTACAGTAAGTGGAAATCAAACTGTGTCTGGTCTGAAGACGTTCACTGGAGGCGTTGTTGCGAATGACATAACTCTGCTTGGCACATTGAATGGTTTTGATGTGACAGAGTTAGCGAATAGTGTAGTAAGAGTTGACCAACCAGCTGTTATAACGGGTGAGTGCCTAGTATTACATTTTTAAAAATGTCTGTTTCTTACCTAAAAGTTGTGCGAACAATTGTTCATAGGAAATTGCTTTAAAATTGAAACAGTCTAAAGGCATTTATTTTGGTACATTTTAGAAAAGTTACCGTATTTTTCGCCGTATAAGACGCGCCCAATTTTAAATTAAATCCCCCAATTTTAATTAATCTTAAATTTATACCGTATAAGACGACGCGTCTTATACGGTAACGAGAGTGTGTAACGAGAGCTGGCGTCTCAAAGTAAAATTAATTTCCCACTCTCCACACTTTTCCCTTGATGGTTGTAATAGTTACGGCGATATGGATGTTTTCCCCACTTAGTGCAGCAATGGGTAAATGCAAACGGTTGAAATTGCTTTGTGCTTAAATTATTACTCAATTAAAAAAACAACGTTAATAAAGCACAACTTTTTCTTAGAAATGTGTTTTACTAATGTATGACTAGATTTGTTAGAAAACGTTGAGAAATAAGACATGAGGATACAAATAAAAGCGTAAACCTAATTCGATAAACTTAAAATACATGAAATGCCTCGAAAGCAGGGCATAAAAAAAGTGGAGCTGTTTTCTTTCGTACAGTTTCCATTGAGATAAAGTAAAATTTCTAAACTTGATACGCCTATTTTAATGTAACAGAGTAGTCAAGGAGAACAAGTTATATTTGTAGTTTAACCTTTTGGATCCGAGCTATTCGTATAGAAGTTTTCCTTTCGAGACGGGCCGGTACAACTCTTGAACCGCAGGTCCCTTTTCCTCTGAAAATGGAAGGTGCAACGACAAGCACTTAGGTTTTAGGACTTCGCGGTTCGAATACAAAGCCGTAATCCCCCAGTAAGTTTTTTTATGAAATCTTGAAAAAATCTCCTATTCCAAAGGGTAGAAGCGAAGATTTCAACCCCGTCCTCAAAGGTAAAGACTTGCGGTATAGCATGTGTACCACCCGGTTCTAAAAGGTTAAGCTGAAATTCAAAAGCTTTTTTAGTGCTGATTTCATATAGAAGGCACCAAGGACTAAGCTTTTGTGCATATTAAATTTTCATAATTTAACACCCCTTTCGTGATTACGCGCCTCAATGTCTTTTTACTTATTAAATTAAATTTTATTCATTAGGCGTACAAGACTGTCATGTAGTGTCAGTCAAATTTGTTATTCAGTATGTTTTGTATTAACTTTTCGAAGCCTAGTGGTTAAGTTGGTCTTTTTTTTTTTTTTTTGACAGACTCGCTGAATCCAGCTGCTCTCAGCTCAGTTTCGTTGAGCCTTAGAGAACTTAACTATGTTGCATTAATTGCTTTGGGCATTGGGGAATTAATATTTGCACTCTCACAATACAGTGAGATTTTCTACAACCCTCCTCGACCCATCGCACCTAAGGCCCCTATATAAGGGAAGCTGACTTATCCAACATTTTGGTTTCAAAAAAACAAGTGTGGTTCCACTGGTATGTGTACAAAAACAGCGTTGAAGAAAACTGGTGATATATATATATATATAAACTTCAGATAGCCGACCTAACTGAAGTTTAACTGTTCCAACTAACAACACGGGGATATTTCATTCATTTAAATTGTAGACAAGCAAGAAGGATGAAAATGGGTTTCTTTACCGGAAATATTTCCTCATAAGCTAGTATTTAATTTGAGAATTCAGTCATCTTACTAGATTTGCTCAATGTGGCGTATTTTGACGATATAGCTACCATTGATTAAACTAACAAATTTCCAAACACTTGAAACGAGGTTGGATCCAAAGCAGTCTTGGAACCAAAATGTCGGATAAGTCGGCCTGTCCTCTATAGGGGTTCTAATCGCACCGTCAGGAAACTGGAGATTTGCTCATTTTAATCTGATTTAATCCGACCTCGTAAAAAGCTGTTAAATTATGAAAATTATGTTTATGGTACTGTCTAAAATCTTTAAAGAACCTAACAAAACAAATATTCTCAATATCAACTGCTAGTTTCGTTGAAAACTAGATAACATTAGGAAACAATTACAGTACTCTCCCGATTAATCCGTGAAAGTGGGTTGCACGGGTATAGCGGATAACGGAAATCGCGGATAATCCGAAAAAAGCATAATATAAGATGTAAACAAGATAAATCTCTTGCTTAAATAATTGCAGGACACTTAAAACATATGTACAAACTGTGACGATAGGTACAGCATAAAAATTTTGTATTTGATGTTCTGAAAAGCGTATAAAATCTATAAAGAATGGTACTTACGATAACACCCAGGTAAAATATTATTGGATGAAGTCCACCGCAGTCTTGGGTAAGAAATATTAAGAAAAAATTAAATTTAAATTCGTGTTTTTTCGAAAAAATTTTTTATTGTGTTAGTTTCCTTCCCGAGACATTCGCGGATAATCCACTCGCGGATTATAGAGAGTTTACAGTATATAAATTCTTCAAGATTAATAATTTAATCTTAAGTTTAAAAGTTTCGATTTTCAAGAAACTTCTACTACTCTTAGAATATCATTTTTTCTGATATTCGACAGAATGTCACCTTAGTATCAGTTTAAAACGATTTTCAACTTAGAATTCTTTATTCAATACATTCTCTTCATTCCAGGTCACAAGACATTCTTAGATGACGTAATTATAGATGGAGATTTAAATGTTAGCGGGAAAATAAATAGTTTGAAAATTCCCGATGACTTATTCTTGACGGACGTGCCACAGGTGATATCCGGACCGAAAACGTTCTTGGGTCCAGTAACCGCTTATGACGTATCAGTAAGTGGCAAAGTGGACGGACTGAGCATTCCTGACGACATAGTCACTCTTTCGAAGGATGAAACTATATCTAGCACTTTATATTTCATGGATGGCATCAGTGTCGAGAAAGATATCATCGTTGAAAATTTGGTAGATGGAGTGGACATCTCTGAAGTTGCCAAGGAAGCCTTAAAAATAAACGAAACGAACGAGTTTAAGAACGCTGTGTTCTTTGGTCCCGTGACCATTAATGGAGACCTGGACGTCGGGGGCTTGGTAAATAAAGTCAATTTGCAGGAAACGGTGAGAGACATAGTTTATAAAGATGAGTATCCGGTAATTATAAAGTCTGAAAAATACTTCAATCAAGTTGTAGCAAATAAAGTGAAAGTGCAAAATTTTATAAACGGATTTAACATCGAAGAAGACTTCATGCGTGTACATGGGAATCAAGTAATCAATGGTAAGTATTAACTGTTTTCTCATCGAAGAACTCCAATTTATTTGGAACAGCACCAATGGGGAAGTTGGACCTAAAGGGAAAACCTAAAAGATGTTTTATATATCGAAATTTCTGCTTTTTGCAGTTTAACCAGTGATAATGCATCTAACTTCCACGTTTAAGAGGCGTTATTTACTCAAGTTTCGTACTTTGGTTACACGAGTACGGCAAATATAACCATCAAAAACCTTTTATATTTTGATGACCCAGTTGGTTGAGAGTACGGGTGTGACATCGAAGGCATAACATTGATGTTTCAAGACATCAATGTTTCGAAATTAAGACATCCATGGTATTGATACATCGACCAAAAAACATTGATCTTTTTTTTTAATTACTTACACATTTAAATGTACAGTAATACAGTAACTCCCCAATACATTGCGCATCTTTATATCACTCAACTAGGTTTGTCTTTTCTCTCCTGAAAAACATCAACCGTATGATATCGATGTCAATTAAAGAACTTTTTTAGTGAGATAGATACTACAACTGTTAACTGTATAGTATACTTTTTCTTCGCATATTTTTATAAAACTTTGTTGAAATGCAAAACGCCGCTATCGAAAAAAATTTCTGCAGCAGAACAAAAACAATGTTTAAAAAAGTTGACCGTAAATCATCGGTAGTAATTTTAAAAAAAATTTCAATACGATAAATATTGCAACTGTTAAATATGAATCTTTTTTATTACTTATTTTTATTGCTTTTTGCTGAAGTGTAAAACAGACATCGAAAGAGAAAAAACATAGAACGCGAAACAGTGATCATTAAGACATCGACCTTAAAACATGGTAGCGATGGTAGCTGTCAGAAACGTCTTCTAACGAGATTGATAGGAAACGGCTGATTAACGATGTAACTTTTGACATATCTTGATGATATATCTATATATATATATTTTTTTTTTTTGAAATATGAAACATTCACATAAAGAATAATAATGAAAAAACTTTTAAAAAAATGACGAAAGCAAATTAAAAATGTTTTAGAAATATCGAGAGCAAAACGTAGATAATCATAGAAAATGTTTTCTAATGAGATTAATACTGAAACTTCTGATTAAGGATGAAAACTTCTTTATACGTCTGCATATCACATATTTTTATCAAGCTTTTTTTGCTGAATTATAAAACATCGACATCGAACCCAAAACATCGATGTTGGGAAAACATCGACCCTCAAACATCGATGGTAAAAACATCGATGTTCTAGCAAAAACATCGATGCTTCCAAAACATCGACATCGATGTCGCAGCCCTAGTTGAGAGTAGGTTTTGTCAATCAAAAATGACAGCTGAGTAGAGGTGGTTCATTTTCTACTTAAATTATATTCAATCTTGAAAATAATTAAACTTATTTCAATTTCTTTTGTAAGACAAATACAGTTTTTACTGCCCAAATATCGTTATTTCAAGTGCAGAAATGTTTATACATTTTGTTCTGTTTTAACGTGCATAATTTCAGTTATTTAAGTTTGAGATGAATCTTTTGAGAGTATACTAATGCGTCAAATTATTACTCTTAAGTCTTTAATAATTTTTAAAGATCGTAAATTTATGTTAGAAAGAATTTCATTTAATTTAAACGATTAAAGAAATTTATTGTGGTAGTTAAATGTGCCCTTTTTGTAAAAATATTGCTCACTAATATGTGAATTACGCTTTTCAGGTACAAAGATTTTTAAAAAGCCTGTTATCTTCCACACAGTTTTTATTGGTAAGCATTTGGATGTACTGATATTACTTTCATTGTGTTTTTATTTTTAATAACTTCATACATAGATGGAGCAGCACATGTAAAACATTAACCCATTCATGCCCAAGTTTTTAGTAATTTTTTTAAATTTTTATCTGCTTAAAACTCTTACTTGGAATGGTTTGCATACATTTTAGGCGTAAAATAGATCGCCGTTGCCATATTTATTAAGTTATTGGACGTCCTGTTTATGGGATATTTTGCAGATATGTGAGCAAAATACGACCTTACTTGACTTTATTTTTGCAAAGTAACATTACAGAAGGCATCTGTGATCAATTTTAAGCAAATCATTTTAAAAAGTTTAATTTTATGAAAAATTAGTCCGCAAAAAACTTACTTTCTGTGGCTAACCATGCTGGATCGTTTCTTGACTGATTTGTCTGAAAATAGCTGTCAATAAATAAACTCCGATTTCCAAATAGTGGCTCTAACTGGTTTTCTAAAGGACTATTTAACTTGTCAAAAACAGCATTAGTAAAAGGATATACCCGTTAAAGGTTTTTGTATTCAGTGACTAATAAGCGTCCCGTTTTTAGGCTACTAGGCATAAATGGGTTAACTTCAAATTTTAAGAGATGGCTCCGGAATTGAGGGTTAAAACTTATATCCTCCTACAACTAATCAACCACAAATTCTTGCAACATTTTCATTGAAGTGTCTCAGTACGGTATAATGTATCACGGTATTGTTCAAAATATAACATTAATAACATTCTAGCACCAAATAAATCAAATGTAGCTTAAAAACTAATGTAGCGGAATGTGAGATATAGTGAAATAGTTAAAACTGACCTGTTTCAAAAGAAACAAATTCGAAATTTGCTTCGAAATTTATTGTACATATGGAAGGGATAGTGCATTTTGTGATACTATATCCATTAAAATATTTTTCATTTTTGGCAATTATTTTGTACCTTTTAAAAGTGGAATACTTTTCACCTCAAAACTGAGTGGCAAAGTGAAAAATAAAATATTTTCTATTTGATTTTATGTAACTTTCATCAAAGGAATGTGTGAATAAACGAAAAACTGAATTCATTAATAATGAAACAATAAATATATGAATAAATGAATTAATATGAGAAAGTAAATCAAGGAACAAAACATAGTAAATAAGAAAATAAATTAATGAATTAATAAGTGACTTAAGTTAAAGAATACAAATGAATTCACAACTTAATACACACATGATTTCATAAACTAATGAATAAAAGTAAAAGACATGAACTATTTCACTTTGCCCCGCGTGCACTTGTCAAAATTACATTGAATACTCGTATTTAAAAACAAAACATACCTAATAGGAACTAAATAAGTACTGCACTGGACATCGGTACATCTCAATTAATACATAAAATGATACTTACAGCAATTTTATCATTTTATAATAAGAAATATTTCTGAAAAATCGCGAATATTATGCATCAAATTTTGAAAGACTTGTATGTTTTCGTGGATCTTAAGAGCTATTTACTTTTTGACTGGAATCAACTATGTTTAGAAACATGGTTAAAATATTGCTAGAGAGATGACGCTGCAAACTATGAACATATTTTACCATTTCATTTCGCCCCACATTCCCTTATTTGAATTCAATTATTGCTTAAACTAACCTTTTAAAATTGATTTAGTAAACTTTATAGTTTTCTTTTTACCTTTTCAGAAAATGACGCTATCAGTGGCATTAATATCAAACGACTGTATGAAGATCAAATAGCTTTGGCTTTTCCGGATAAAATTGACAACAATGTGGAATTTGCAGATAGCGTCATTGTCGAAGGAGATTTGATAGTTCATGGAACTATAAATGGTCTAAGAATACCAGAAGATGTTGTTCTAAAGAGCTCCAGACATTCTGAAATTATTGAAAATAAGGTCTTCCAAAAATACGTGAAGGTAGACAACCTTATTGTGGATGGCGACATGCAGGTTAGTGGAACGTTTGGAAACGTAGACTTGATGCAGTTTTACCGAGACAGAATTACTTTAACTGGGGATCAAGAGATTGATGGCGACATTTGGCTGGATAATACAAAAGCATCGAAAGTCTGGATATCTGGTTTGGTCAACGGAATAGACTTCTTGGAATTTTCTCGCAATGTCATGTCAAAAACGAAAGATCAGGTCGTGACAGCTCAAAAGATATTTTCAGGTAAACTTTAAATAATTTTTGCACGTTACTCTTTATTTGCAGCAGCAGCACAGTAGTTTCGAAAATTCGAACTAACGAAAATCGAAATGTGGTTGAGTTTAAAAATTCTAAAATATCGGGAATGCGCGAGCAGTAAGATTTTCATCCTGCCAGTGTGGCAGTTTTCTGGATTCGAGCTGTTACCGAGACCCAACCGTATACATTTTCCCCAAGGCCATCTTAATTGTCTGTCTTTTCCGGTTAAAATTTAGTTTGACTGATCACGTGGTCTGGTTAAGTATTTTAAAGAAAATCGCAGCAAATCGAAATATAACTCAAAAAGCCTAAAAGTTCATGAATTGTATATTTTCTAGTATTTGAGCTATTATAAGTTCATGAAAAGTAAAGTTCTACCTAGTCATAACTTTTGCAACATAAGATAAAATTGAGTTGGACTATTAAGTTAATAGTAAGTTAGTGGGAATGCTCCAGGCGGAAACAGCTGAGGTTAAATATGAGGGATCTAAAATTGTTAATGTATGAAATTATTTTTCCAATTGTGAAATTAGTCCCCAATAGCTTCAAATTTATATATCCAATTCAATAACTTAGCTCTTTGGCAATATTAATTGAAATCGCTTAAATAGTTTAAGTAACCAACGCAATTTTTATTTAGGATTAGTACCCCAATCGGAGTTTAACATTGAGACCCCTTTGAAAGAATGCTTCCTAGAATCTAGTTCGCGTAGTTGAAAAAAAAATTAATGTATTCATATTAAGGATCTTTTATTAAATCTCTAAGTATGTGTACCTGTGGGTTAAAGCTCTACACTAAAAATTGTGAACAGTGACCACTGACGACCAGAGTGGCGAAAAATGATAGCCCCTTTTGCACCTTTGTCCGCCATTTCGAAGAAAAGTGTTATGCAGCACAAAAAAGTAAAAAACCTATTATTAGTAATATAAGATTACGTTATTCTGCAAAAACAATAGCCAGAAGTTCAACGAAGATACTTTTAAAATTTAAAGACACAAGCGTACTAAAAAGAAAAATGCGACAAAAGTATATAAGGTTTTTAACAAATTAGGGAACGCATGTTCGCCACTTTTGGCGACTGGTGCTTAATTTTATGGTAGCCATTTCCAATGAAGTGGTCACCCGTTGGCAACTGGCAATTGCTTATCAAAAGCTTTACGTGCGTAAAAAAACTGAAAAGTGTCAACTTTGTGATACTTATGGATTTAGAATTTAACATTTTTAATTTTCTCAAACTGACTTGATTTTTTTTTTTCTTTTCTTCAGGTCGAACTACAGTTTATGGTCCAATCACCACCCAGAACGGAGTGAATGGCGTTAATCTTACTGAACTGAAACAAAGAGCATTCAAACTTCATGAGGATAATGTTGTGACCGCACAGTTGGAGTTTGCCGACATTAACATCGGAAACTTGATGGTCAGTGAATTCATTAACGGTGTCAACCTCACACGGCTTTATCACGACAGCCTCAAAAAGTATGACACAGACGTGCAGTATGTCACTGGAATCACTAGCTTTGATGCGGGATTTCATGTGGATGGAAACATAATGGCCGATACTGTTAATGACATGGTTTTGACTAGAGATGTGCTGCTCAAATCTGTTCCACAGGATATCACAGGTAATCGTTTTTGATTCTAAATTTTGCCGAAGAATTAATCTTTGCGAACTGTAGTATGGCTCCCATAAGGAGCCTACCTCAGGAGTGTTCATTTTTTTTGTGGGGATAGTGAGTTTATGTTGATACAAGGCAAATAATCATTGCATTAAGTTACAAGTGAAGCAAACCGAATCATACTTTACCTTCAAAACCAGCTCAGCTTAATCCTCGCTTTTACTACAGATGTGGTATCACTAGGTACAAGACTTAGCAGAGACAACTACTGTCAACCATTAAAATCAGGAGAGCAGCGAATCTGAAAAAAAAATCGAAAATTGTTCACGTCACATAAGTTGAGTTCGTCGACGGAATTTGCAGTTTTGAACATTTTTACAGCGAGAATCTGGGACTTTTATCATATCGTTTCTATTAGAACGTTTGTGTAACATCACATAAAAAAATGCTTGATAAAATAAAATTTTTGATTGAACAGGCTAGTACACGGCGTGAAAAGAACACAATTTAATTGGAATTTGAATGGAAAATTAAAAATAAGACTGAACTTCAAAGCCTGCTAAATCCAAAACATTTTTTGCTGTAAGTAATTAGGCAATATCGTAAACTTGAAAAAGGAGTCATCCATAGAATGTTTTTCTAACAAATCTATTGGAAAAATGAATATTTTGTATCTAGTATTTTTTTAAAAACAGGTTGAGCTGGTTTTAGTACTAAACTTTTCAATATAGCTTTTAACCATAAAATTTTATTCTTTTCAGGCCAATTTACTTTAGGTAGTGTTGGCATCGGTGGAAATCTCGAAGTGGAAGGATTAATAAACGGTATGGACCTTTCAGAAATCGCACCACTATTGGCTAGGACAGATCAAGAATATGTAATAGAATCTAACATCACATTCACAAGACCCATAAAAGTGTTTCAAAACGTTGAAGTCTCTGGTCTTGTTAATGGAGTCAACCTTAAAGGGCTCTTTGACAATGTCCTGCTCAAACGTGGCGATCAATTTATACCGGGAAGTAAAACATTGAGAGGAAACATAACAATCCGAGGAGATTTGGACGTTGAAACTGTGAATGGGGTTCCATGGAAACAGTTTGTGGAAGATATAGTCGTCATCGATAAGCCTCAAGTAAGTATATTCTTGTGATAATTCTTTTTAAGTCCACAGGTTTAAAGTTACCATATCTTTTACCCTATTTTACTGTTTTTTAATTTTATTTTAGACTCTATTTACTCTGAATGAACGTTGGAATTCCGAATTTTATTTATTTTAGTGTTAGGAACTTTTTGTATCTGTAGGCTGGAATACTACACTCGTTGTAATTAATGTTGAGTCCGGTAGCTTACATAAAGTACACTTTCAAAATAAACTTTAAGGGCCGTGCTCCACATCAGCGTAAAACGCGACCGAAACTGAAGGCAGAAACCGAAAATCCGGGTACTTTCCATAGGAACACTATTTGCTCCATTTTACGCTTCTGCTTTATTTTTCTGCTTTACGTCAATGTGGAGCAGGGCCCTAAATCTTTTTATTTTAACCAAGCTAGTTAAAGTAGTAGCACTCATAAATGACTTGGTTACGCTACGGTTTCTAATATACTCTGTTAATGACAATTTCGCAATTGATAAAAGAAGGTGTCAAAAGCTAAGTTTAGAACTAACATCAGCTGTGACAGGGGTGCCCATCTCCTAAGAGCGATGACATACCCCTGAAAGACTAGAACTCTCAAATAACGAAAGCCAACTAAATAAACGGAAAAATACCCATAAAAGACCCACTCGCCAAATTTCAATGTGTACTGTTTAAAATTTTTTCGTGCGACCTAGGCTGCATCTGCGCACGCGCGAAGTCTGTTTGGACTTTCTCGAAATAGGGGGGGGGGGGAAGCAACGAGGAACTTGAAAGCGAACAAAAGCTGAAGGCATCGGGTAGTGCGCATCTCAAACCTATCACCCCTTTTTCAGATGGAAGCGTCCGCGGCTCCCGGGCGCACAAAACGCAAACAGACAGTACAACCTGAGCCATGATCTCCCCCTTCTTGGTGGGCACTCCTGGGCTTTCAGAAAATTAATGAATCAACATTACCTAATATAATACTTTACATTTGACTTCAAGCAGCTTTTAATAATATGTTGACAATAGCATGTACATTACACACAACAGGAAACATTCAGAAGTTGGATCAACCCTTTTTAAAACTGGCAGATAATGGGTAAGCAGTTGACAATTCGAATGCGGGTATCTGTGCCTCAGAACCAGACTAACGTCAGTCCATTTTCGTACCTTTTCTGGAGTGGACGAAAACGATTGTCGACTGTATGCAGAGGATAGAACTTGTGCTCTTTTTACGCTGCTAAACAATGGGAAGTTTCCTGCAGTCAAAAGTACTACTTTTTGTTACTGAAATTGACAGAATGATATAAAAAAATAACATGGGTCCGAAAAATACTTTAATTTTCCCAACAGTTTATTTTTTATTAATTTTAAATACCCTACTTTGAAAACAGGGCGTGGTTTTTGTGACGTCAGTGGTGCACCTAACAGCTCTCTTTCCAATAACACCATTTTGCTTTACTTGAGTTGTCCAAACGCAGGAATCGGGACGTCACGACTTTCGTCATCTCACTACAACCAATTAGATTTCGCGCTTACGTGCACGACTAACGTCATGCGCAGATGTTTTTTTCGGAATAGCATCTGCGCACCGGTTAAAATAATTCATAAAAAAATATATAACTGTGTCAAAAAATTTAAAAAAAAAAGGTCAAATCCTATGTTTTGAAGCTTGCTCTTTCAGAAAAATATACTTTTGAAACTTCAGAAACTCCCCCATTATGAAGGAATTTCTTTTACAGAATAAAGTTTTCATGGGTCGATGCGAAATACGATTCTACATACAATACAGTAACGAAGTGAAAATTGACATTTTTGGACTTGCATAGTTCTGGTTCTGAGGTATAGATATAATGTGCACTGCGTGTTTGCGACAAAGATTTCGCCGTTACTTCAATTTAAATGAAACCAAAATAAGTCTTAAAATGATGCCTGAAATTTCTTGTATAGAAGTATGTTTTTCCTTTAGCAAATACAAGCTCCGAAGACGTTCGCCGATGTTGAAGTACGTGGGGACATTTTTGTTGCTGAATCAGCGCAGGTTGGAACCATAAATGGACAAGATTTGTCGGAATTCATAAACAACGTTGTCTTCACGGACGTACCTGCTAACATTACAGGTAAAATTAGTAACGCGCGTATAAACACTTGAAAACATTAATAATGCACTATTAATTGAGACAACAAAAACCGTCGGTAGTCATATCCTTTTTGAATGCATTGCCGGATTTGAATACAATTTTAAAAACCAGCTTTACTTAAATTGACCTTGTGATGTTTTTGAAATGTGTGTCTGTTACTTTCGAGCAAAAATTTTCTGAATTAGCATAAGATTTTAAAAATATTGTCAACTCTATGTCCGCAGAGTTTAATTTGTGACTAGCTGCTTGACACGGCGTTGCACGGTCTACCTATGAGCCAAAAAATAAACAAAACTTGTCTATTTTATAAGATCGGGCGTCTTACTATTTTTTTTCCAAAGGTTCTTTTAGTTTTAAATTTCCCTGTGTAATTTTTTACTGTATATTTATCATACATATCATAGCGTGATGTAATTAAAATAGTTTTTTAAAAGATTGTTGTCTTATTAACGAGGATGAAATCACGGGGCACAGCTACGCCCTAAAAAGGTTTTTGAAGTAACAACTCGTATCGATTGCAAAGGATTTCTCATTTTTTGTTCAAGTTTTGTTAATTTTTTTGTTCAGAGGTAGGCCGTGCAAAGCCGGGCCAAGCAGCCAGTTAAAAGTAATTAAGACTGAAAAATTACGAATCTATCTGTACCTGGTTCAACTATCAGTTCATTGGCATTCAGGAGAGGACATAAAGATACTCAGTTTTTAATGAGTAGATAATTTTCCAAGTTTGAAACATCTTAACGTCATAACTCACACGCAATGAATATTAATACTTAGTTCAATGCAGCGCAATTAGAGCTATTTAGGACAAGTATTTATCATAACAAGCACAGTTGTCAATGTTTAACTTGAAAATCATGCGTAAAATCCCCTTAATGAAGTTTTTCGACAGATATTTATTTATTTAAGGATAAATATTATAAATGTCCGCTTCGTTTGGCTATAGTGGGAAAGCTCCATATCATTAGATACAGCTCTTAATGATTTAAAATATGGTTAAATTGTTTAGTAAAATGAACTTTGAATACGTTGGTTTCTGATGTTTGTAGCATACTTGCCATTAACTATATTTCATGCGTTTGTCATTAATCCTTTCACTGTCATGCCAGAGATTGTCTCGAGCACAGCAGCACTGATTTTCCAGAATGTCACGCCCAAATGTTATTCGGGTAATTCTTTGTTGGGTGCATCGTACTGTTATACTCGAATATAGATCGAGAGAAGCTTATTTCGCTTCATCTGTTTGTCAAACGTGAATCAATCTTCTCGGGAAAAGTTAATTTGCCCTCATTTTATGTACCCAAATCATCGAAATGACAGTTAAAAGGTTGAAAATGGAAGGTAGATCAATTAAAGAGTAACAAAAGGGAATGAATATTGTCACAAAAAGGTATCAAATAGTTTTTAAGCTATCGTTTAATACGTAACGTAAATGATCATAGTTCCATTAATGCAGCTTCTCCAAATAGCGGAGACTAGTTGCTTTCCCTGCGCTTAAACTACGTTGGAAGCGAAACTACATTTACAGAATCTTCTCATTGAGAATAAATGTACTCGGCGCCACTATCCCGTAAAAGGATAGGTTCTAATTTTAAACAGTAAGATTAATAAATTTAAGATTCAGTAGCAAAATTAATTTCAGGCTTTCATTTCGTTGCATTTTTACTTGCTCTAGCTTGGAGTTAAGAGTTTTGCAAAATGCTCAGCTTTTTTATTGAAATATTTCAACTCTCTTCGCACTAGGGGTGTGGGAGCACAATTTAACTAAAATTTTGTCCCAACAAAGTACATAAAGTAATTATTTTTAAGATATTTGAGGGGTTTTGGTTCGCAGCAAGTTGCTTTTCCCTCTGCTCTGCGTGAAGCAAAATTACGAAAATGGCTGAACCTGAATTGACCAGTTTTTAGTTTGGCAGTCAGGGGATTTGTTTTGAAACGAACTTTTGAAATATCATGTAATTAAAAAAAAATTATAAAAACAAACTAAAAATTGTAAAATTTCTGAAAATTCACTTTGAGTATTAAATAAACAAAATTTAAAAAGAAACCTTTGTCGTATAAATTTCTGTATCTAATGGTATCTATT
Source organism: Uloborus plumipes (assembly GCA_038373865.1). Taxonomy (NCBI): domain Eukaryota; kingdom Metazoa; phylum Arthropoda; class Arachnida; order Araneae; family Uloboridae; genus Uloborus; species Uloborus plumipes. The sequence continues at coordinate 41,547 of JAXGGA010006410.1, forward strand.
TAAAAAATCAGTTTTGGCAAAAAATGTGTGCCGTGAGTTCTTCATGTACATAGTCTATATTTTAAGTATTGGGAGAATTTTTGTCTTGACACTGCTATACGCCAAAGGGAGCTCTGACCGGTAGAAGTCGATAATGGGGGCCACGAGCTTGCCCCAGCAGACCTTTTCCTCTTCCCCAAAGTGAAAACCGTCCTCAAAGGGAGCCCCTTGATAATTTCAAAAGGGCTTGCATGCACGCTCTGAAGGATGTTTCGATTGGTGAATTCCAGGGAGCGCACGAAGTGTCGAAACGTCGCCTGCAGAAGTGTGTTGATGCTCAAGGAGCATATTTTGAAGACTACTAAAGTTTTGAAGCGATATCTCTAATATTTTTTGTAGACTTATTCTTAAAATAAACACCCTTTATAATGAAGACAACTATCAGCTTCGAGCTATAATTTAATCTCAGTAGGTACCTCAAAAAAAAGCATCAACCTGAAATAAAGTGTACCACTGATTGTTCAAGTTCTAAAACTCTCACTATGTTTTCGAGTTTAGTACCGAGATGTCTTAATATAGCCAGAGAAATTATAACCTCAGTAACCTTTCGAAATTTTCTACTACATGAAATTTATTTAATAATTATATTTTCCCCTCAAAGTTACTCGCTATATCTTAAATATTTAACACGTTTATGCTAATTACTTCCAGCTTGTTGAATCTTCGAAATGCATCCAAGAAAAATATTTCAAACTATAAAATTTCAGTTCACAACATGCTCTGTATTAATGAAAAACTCTTTATAGGTCCCATAGTCTTCAAAGAATCTGTAGAAGTTGCTGGAAATATGGATGCAATCCTTATCAATGGTCTGAAGTTAAAAAGCGATGTTGTAACGATTGAATGCAACGATGAAGGTAATTTTTTAATAATTGTTTAATTTTCGTACATGAATGTAAAATATCAATCACTTGAGGTGTTTCGGACTCATATTTAAAGAAAAAAAATTCAAACATGGTTGTTTCGTTCTAAACTAGATGAGAGCGATCTAATTTTCAGATTTCGTCGTTGAGATACGCGAGGTTCAAAATCGGCACATAACGATACGCAAGACTCGGTGTATCCCGTAGAAGACGGTAAACGGTCATGCACCTATTAAACACCACTTTAATGAACTAAATTGTAATTTCGCGTAAGAACATCGAATTTAGTGTTGAAATTGAAACCTAATAGACTATTTGAAAAAAAAACGACTATCTGATCTTTTCACTGTTTTTGCATTACTGCTTTTAACATTTTATTTTCAACAAAGATTGATTTTAGTTAAAAATTCTTAACTTTCCTAACATTTTGTAGGACTAAGAGTGGACGCGACTGGAAACTTCGCGGTTGCCTTCGGCGCGCTTCACTGTTGTGCATCATTGAACTAAAGCACCATTGTGCTTACTGATTGGCTGCATTCATTCTATATAATTAAAGATTACTTCCAGTCGGAGGACAATGATAGCTTGTCTATAACGTAAAATGGAGCCAAGTTGCTGTTGGTATCCATAACACTTCTTCGTTGCAGCAGATTTGTGTCTGTAAAGAACGATGCGACTTCGAGCATTAGAAATTGAAATCCGCGAGTTCAACCGGTGACTTTTGGAACTTATCGCAGAGTACCTCGAACGGGTCTCCTACAAATTGAATTTTAATGACTCTTACTGAACAAATATTGATTTCTCAGATAGAAACGTAATTAATTTCAAGTATCACTACAAAACGCTCTCTGGTGGTTCACAGCCCAGTAAGAAATTTGAGTGACAGTCAAATATTTTTTTAAAAGTAAAGGGAAAGAAAGAAATTGCAGAAAACTAGTTTGTACGGCTAACACTGTATTTTGCTATGTTTTATTGATTAGTGAAGTCTATATTTGGAATAAGAATTAGTGACTTTAGGAAGCAAATCCAATCACTGATTTAACCTGTTAACTGGGTATGACGAAATGTTTCGTCATACATAAAAGCCTACAGCAATGGGCATGACGAAATTTTTCGTCATGGAAATTAATCGTAATATATTGAACGCATCACGTTCTACGTTGTTCTTATCTCTTAAAGCTTAGAGTGGTTATATACACTGAAGTGACAAAAGTCATGGGATAGCAATATGCAAATTTTCAGATGGCAGTAGCATCTCATAGAACAGGTATAAATGCGCAGTGCTTTTACAGAGCTTTCATTTCTGTTCAAGTTATTCATGTGAAGAGGTTTTAACGTGATGATGACCGCACGACGTGAATTAACAGACTTTGAACGCGGAATGTTAGTTGGAGCTAGACGCATGGGTCATGCCATTTCGGAAATCGTTAGAGAATTCAACATTCCCAGATCCACTGTGTCAAGAGTGTGCCGAGAGTATGAAATTTCAGGCATAACATCCCACCATGGACAGCGCAGTGGTCGACCGCCTGCACTTAAAGATCGAGACCGGCGACGTCTGCAAAGGGTCGTAAATTCTAACAGACAAGCAACACTGCGTCAAATCACCGTAGAAATCAATGTGGGACGTACAATGGACGTGTCTGCTAGAACTGTGCGGAGAAATTTGGATTTCTTGGGCTATTCCAGCAGAAGACCGACTCGAGTGCCTTTACTGACAGAACGACATCGCTTGCAGCGACTCTCGTGGGCACGTGAGCATATCGGTTGGTCCCTAGATGAATGGAAAACCGTGGCCTGGTCCGATGAGTCACGATTTCAGCTGGTAAGAGCCGATGGTAGGGTTCGAGTGTGGCGCAGACCCCACGAAGCCATGGACCCAAACTGTCAGCAAGGCACTGTTCAAGCTGGTGGTGGCTCCGTAATGGTGTGGGCTGTTTTTTCATGGCATGGACTTGGTCCTCTAGTGCGACTGGACCGAACATTGACTGGAAATGCTTATGTGCAGCTACTTGGAGATCACTTGCAGCCATTCATGGACTTCATGTACCCAAACAACGATGGGATTTTTATGGATGACAATGCGCCATGTCACCGGGCCACAACTGTTCGCAATTGGTTTGAAGAAAATTCTGGACAATTCCAACGAATGATTTGGCCACCTAGATCGCCCGACATGAATCCCATTGAGCATTTATGGGACACCATCGAGAGGTCTGTTCGTGCCCAAAATCCTGCCCCATCAACGCTTTCACAATTATGGACGTCTATCGAGACAGCATGGCTCAATATTCCTGCAGAAGACTTCCAACGACTTGTTGAGTCCATGCCACGTCGAGTTGTTGCACTTCGCCGGGCAAAAGGAGGGCCGACACGATATTAAGAGGTATCCCATGACTTTTGTCACTTCAGTGTATATGCCATCATATTGTCGATGCGTCATGAATTTTCATGTTCTTGTAATCTGTAACTTGAGCGCTATTAACGGGAAAACGGGCGCTGCATGATCTATACTTCGATCTGCCACAATTTGGATTCATTTTAGTCTGCATTTCAGTATCTTATATGTTAGTAATAACTTTCTGAATTGAATATTCTTATTGTGAATTTCAGTGTTTTATATTTTTATTAGTAATAAATTTATGACTTAAGTACTTTTTGGTTACTATTTGAGGTGTGATATTACTTATCGCTGCGAAAAAAAAGTCCCCATTGTGAAACGAGTTGAGCAATAGCTAATTCCCCGGTTAACAGGTTAAGAAAAGCCGAGACTCGGATCCAAAGTCACATGGTTTAAAAAAAGGCTAATATTAAACTCATTTAACGTAAAATTGGTAAAGGAAACTTGTTTACGGCCAATACTTCATTATGAAATTTTTCTTTTGACTTGGTATCTTTACTTAGATTTATACGGCTCTATCTTTTATCCCTTCACAATGGTCTTTCCACAAAGACATCAACAATAGCAAACTCTTCATTCAGCAGATCTGGGATTCGAATTAAAGTATTACAGTTGTTACTAATTGATTGTTCCATGGTCTTACCCTCCTTAAGCTGCTTGCTAGGTATTTTTCTGGTATTCTCTCAGGGAATATTTCGATGAGGGCATTCCTCTGTAGGAACCTTGAATGTTCGTTTAAGATGTTCTTTGCCATATTTATCTTGAACCACGAGATAGCTTTCCCCCACGGTGCTCTACACGATATTTAAGCTCTAAAAAGGTAGCTCTGCATGATATGCAAATTGACGATTTGCCGTGTGAAACAAGGTGGAAGGAAATAGTTGTCCATTGAACCTCGCTTAAACATTCTAAATTGCTGTACCTTATAAGACACGTGGGCAACACAGCTGAGAGTTATTGTAAATTCAATAGTAATGGAAAAGTTGCTATAAAAGCATCTTTTGCGATAAAATTAGCCTTCAATGCTTCGTTTAAACTTAATCATTCAGCATTTTTTTTTCCAATTGTGGCTGTCGAGTATTTCTCAGAAGTGAAATCTTAGCGTAGTCAGAAGACACTATTTGTCTGTTAGTTTTTTTCTCACCATACATAAGATTCAAATTTTGCATAATTCTGTGGTAGGGATTTAGCTATGTTTAAAACGAAGATATTGTTTTAGTTGTTTAATAAATTAATATTTTGAATATTTGATAATAAAAGTATAAAGCAACGTATAAATGTACAAATTTGCAAGAAGCTGAAGGCATGTTTCAAGGTTTCCAGTTACCTCTTTTCCAGGGAAGAAAGGTGAGCATTGGGATACAATTATATCAGACATTCAAAACTCCTTTTTGTACTAAAAGGGGCTTGTTCACAACCCCAAAACGCTTGTCTGCAATTTCCTACAAATTTGTGGCTCAAGTTTTATTTAATATATTTTCTTGAAAAGTTTAAATTCTTAACGCATTTCGTTGTAGGTCCGCAAGTGATAAAAGGACGAAAAACATTTCACAATTTGGCGGCATACGGCGACATTATAGTTGAAAGTGTGAATTCATATGACCTGCAAGAACTTTATTTCGACACACTACTTATAGACGGAAATCAAAACGTCACTGGCACGAAGAAACTGACGGTAACTATGATCAAACTGTCTTTAAGTGCCAACTCTCGAATTCACGAAACTCACTAGAAATATTCTCATTCCTTTTTCAGGGAGACGTAGTTTTCCAGGCAGATGTTCATCCTAACACAGTAAACGGAATGGTTCTTCGAAATGAATTGGTTACTTTAAATACAGATCAAGAAATAACTGGTCCACTAACATTTGAAGACGATGTCTTCATACGAAATGATATCGACATTGGAGGTATAAAGTTATATTACTTTCCGCCTTCTCAATGACCCGCGGGTTCGCTATCGTCTTAACCCTTCACTGCAACATTTTTTATATTTTCATGAAAAAAATCATGTCACCTTTAAATAGCCTTGAGTTCAGGAAAAATGAAGAAAAAAGTTAATCTTAACAATTTGCACCCAAAATGATGTTATAACTGTTTGTTCCACATATTGCGCAAAGCACATAGTATATGCTTATACTGATAAGTGTAATAATCTACAATGTGTTTTGTACCATAAATGGAACAAAATTTTGCCACTAAGTACAGCATATATATTTAAACATTTTTAGAACAAAGGAAATAATGGTTAAGCACACTTCTTACTGTAATGCAGACGCTCTATTTTTCAAAAGCAAGAACTGTAATACCTAGACTAGTGCAACTAACCAGTGCATAAAAATCACACTAAACTGTTATAGCAATGTTCCAGAAGGGGCACAAAGCTCAATTTAACTGCATTTAAATATCAGAGGAATATATGAGGTTTTTTGGTTTGTGTCAGATCAGACACACCATGCAGTGAAGGGTTAAAATGTTTGTCCTTATTAACGGCTTTTTATACATCTGCGTAATACAATCATTAAAACATCGCAAGATTGAAAGTTACTGAATGTATTCATTCAAAATTTATCGGTTTTGTTTTACTCTCAGCAGGGAAGGTTTCATTTTTTCTTATGATAGTTTCTAATACTCGGAGCTAAACAGTGGAGAATATGAAATTAGTTACCGCTCATAAGCCAGAAAAAAGCAGGACTGAAGCAAATACACTCACAGATACAGCCTTGACATCATGAAACTGCAGTTTTGTCCTTATTCTGGACTTATCAAAACAATTTTATTTACAAGCTTGAAGGTTATCTTGGCTACAATAAGAGGATTTCTGCCTCCAGCTCGGTTATTGGCTATTCCTAACTGATGAGTCCAGAATAAGGACGAGGCTACAGTCTCGGGATATCATGGTCGAGTTGTGGGTGTGTTAGCTTCACAGGACTTTTTTCTTTTGTTAAAGTTTCTAATACTAAGAATATTTTAACACGTTGACTGTCAAGCTGTGCAAAATACGTAGCATATGAGGCGGGCAAAAAAACTACCTGTCGGCCAGAGTTGGTTTTCTAGTAACTTCTTAGAAGCCAAATATCTTTTAATGTCAGTGTACTATAGATTCAGCTTTCGTACAGATTTGAATTCATCTCCTAAGAGTTTACTCAAAGTCGATTCTGTCGGCTAACATGGCATGTTACGAGTTATCGCGTAGCTGAACAGAAAACATGTAAAAGGCTTTATAAATCTCCTGTATCATACAATCATTAAATTATCGCGAAATTGAGTGACCAAATGGGTTCATTTAAAAGTTATGAATTGTTTTATTCTGAACAGGGAGAGATTATTTTCTTTACGAAAGTTTCTGATACTACGAGTACTTCAGCAAAACATATAATTCAACGATAAATTATTCGAATTTCCGCTACCCATAATCAAATTAGCAGACGTATATTACGGTACAGAACCCAATATCCAAATTTGGATGTTGATAGCAACTAGAGAATAATTTTGGCAGATTTGTTACATTCACTAAAATATCTTAGATTACTTTAACTTTTCTTCTTCTAAAAAAAAAAACACCGCTGTAAAATGCTTAAAGGCAAATTTTAAGCATTTTGGGTGAATATTTTGGTTGTTCATGCATTTGTAGATCCATATACCCGTGTAAACTTAGGAAAAAAACTATTTCATTGTTTCTGGTGCGTAGAATGGAGACTCGGAAGTTAGATTTTTTGAAAATAAATTACTTCCAGTACAAAGAATTTGAGAGAAATTGTAAATCTTGGATGATTAAGCATTTGGTACGAGTATCTATAGCACTTCATCTTCAAAAGTAAAGATTTAAAACTTTGCTGGATATTTGGCTGAAGATGTTAGGAAGATGTGAAAGAAGAAACTTTTCTTATTTTACCAAAGTAACGAATGACACTCTGAAGCCAAAAATTTAAATCTTAAGTACGGCAACTAATTTTTAAAAGCATCTGTCTAGAAACTCCAATCAACGAGGGTAAATGTTTTGACCAGCTGTCAAAACAGCATATTTGTAACGAAACATGTAACATCAAGGTTCAAAAGGTTGAAATTATTTTTCAAAATATTTCAATAAAATCGTGACTTGATATATCTTCCTTACATCACTAACGTCATATCCAAAAAGTATGTTTTTATGAAACGACGGCTGCTGACGTCTTATTACAAACTGCATATTCATAATTCATTCCAAAATATCTTCATACCGTTTCGGTATTAATACTTTAAAATGTTAAGGAATTTCAGACATTTTCTCAATTTCGCTTTTATTCAGACTGTTTAAAACCTATAAAAGCACTGTTTCTTGGTATTGTTCAGCTGTAACCTTTAACCGAATAATAAAAGATCTGACTTAAGTTTACCTACCCTCATTGAGTTTCCTAATCTACTTATATTAAAAACTGAGTATCTTTCTAACTATCTTTCTAACTATCTTTCTTTCTAACTATCTTTCTATGTCACGCTTCTTTCTCCTGAACGCCAATGAACTGAAAGTCGAACCAGGTACCGATAGATAGGTAATTTTTCAAGCTTCATTAGTTTCAATCTATATAATTATACGATTTTAATTAGCGAAGATATCAATTAATAAGTAGTCAAGTTTAAAGCGATTAAGCCTAATAAATGATTAAATATGAAATCCATTCTTGCATTGCAAAACGTGGTTGCCATGCCATGAAACAATAATAAAAATGAAAATGAGAATTTTGAATGAAGGCTTAACTAAATCAAACACGAAACTTATAAGCGGGCGACTTACATAGTATTTTTATCGCTAGCTACTTGTAATATTTTGAAACATTCATTTGTTGAAGAGCCATCTACTTATATTAAAAACTGAGTATCAATGTCTGCTTTTTCTCCTTTGAGCGAGCTGAACCAAGGGCGGATCCAGCTTCTGGTTAAGGAGGGGGTCATTTTCGGAAAGGGGGGGGTCAAAGTGCAATTTTTGTGCAAAAATGGGGGGGGGTTTGGCAGTTTTTTCGTAAAATAAGTCCCAAAAATGCAATTTTTTGCTATATTTGGTCGGTTAAGGGGGGGGGGGGGTCATGATCCGCATGACCCCACTCTGGATCCGCGCCTGAGCTGAACTTACTGAAACTTTCCTCACCATCTTGAAGGCGCGAAGCATCTCAATAATTCGAATGATTTTTTTATACAGGAAAAAAGTAAAGGCGTGAAGCGCCTGTTAGCGAGCCGCCTTGGCGGGGAGTAGTTTCTTGACATTTTCCTCACTACTTTCAGGGCACGAAGTGCCCGTGCAACGCCGGGCCACGTTCGTGGTACGTCTTGAAATCGAATGAACATTAAATTATATCAAATAAAACTTCAGAATGAGGTAAAAGTTAGAGAGGGGGGACGTTATGCATCAACATGGCGCAGGAAGCTAATCTAGCTGCCCTGGCAGCTAGTATGTTATATAAAAATGTAGATAAAAATGTTAGAAGAGCTATTGGTGTAAGACGCTCCTACCATAGGGTTGTCACGATTTTAAAATTTCAATAATGGAGTAATTTTGCAGGTTTTCTGTAGTTATCTTAGAGTTAAAGAAGAAATTTAGCAGAAAATTCAGAAATTGCTAGTTTTCTTGGAGAAAAGCATATAATTCTGCGAGGTGCATAATTTCTTAAATGCATAATTTTCTTGCGAAAATGTCGAGCTCTGAGAAGAGTATGTGTCATTTGGGAGAGATTTAAACCTGAAAATTTTCAAAAAAACTGCGGGAAATTGTATGATTCTAGCAAAATTAAACGATATCTGCACAAAAACTGTAGTTTTACTAATTACATTAACTTCAAACCCTATGATTGTATCACTTTTGTTTAGATACCCGTATGCCATCATGTTAGTAATATTTCTATCTGCATTTTTATACAACATATTAGGAGACTCGATGAGGGTAGGTAAACCTAAAGTCAAATCTTAGATTAGAAGATTTTCCTTTGGGGTTAAATAATTCTTTTTGAAAAGTAAATAAAGACTCGTATGAAGAAAATATCTATTTTTAACCCATTTTTATGCCCAGGTTTTAACATCCAGGTTATTTAAGGTCCTGTTTATGGGATATTTTGCAGATATGTGAGCAAAATACGACCTTACTTGACTTTACTTGTGCAAAGTAACATTATAGAAGGCATCTGTGATCCATTTTAAGCAAATCATTTTAAAATAGTTTAATTTTATAAAAATAAGTTTGCAAAAAAACTCTTTCTGTGGCTACCCATGCTGGATCATTGCTTGACTGATTTATCTGAAAATAGCTGTCAATAAACTCCGATGTCCAACTAGTGGCTCTAACTGGTTTTCTCGAAGGACTATTTAACTTGTGAAAAACAGCTTTAGTAAAATGATATACCCATTACAGTTTTTGTATGCAGCAACTAACAAGCGTCCCGTTTTTAGGCTCCTGGGCATAAATGGGTTAATGTGCTTCAACTTTATTCTTTCTAGGTTTATTGAATGGAATTGATCTCAAACAGCTGGAGAAAGAGGCCGTTTATCTGGATAAGGAACAAGTCATTGATGGCAGCTATACCATTCAGAATGCAATTGTCCATTCGGATGTGGCAGTACAGGGGACAGTCAATGGCTTAGATTTGGTGGCTTTGGATAGAAACATCACCGAGTTTTGGAATCACGCAGCGCAATCGATTGCAGAGATGGAAAAACATTCTGAAGACAGCTGCGAATTAGCTAAATACTTACAGGAATATTTAAAGAGTAAGTTTTTCACGGTTTCGAAAAAACTGAACTACGTGAGGGAGAGTTTTAGTTTGCGTTTTCAACGTCTTCATAATTCTGAACTCAATAACACAATGAACTAGCTGTCGTGGCCGTCACGAAACTTTCTTCTATATTTATCTCATGAATTCCAGTTACAAAATAAAATACGTACTCGCCCGAATAATTGGAGACAGCTCCAATTCCCCAATTATCGTAATAACCCTGCAAATGCAGAATCAATGAGGGAAATTGGAAATCATTGCAAAAGCCTTGTTTAGATTAATTGCAAACATTTTATTTGTTAGTAAAAAGAAACTGGCAGCAGTTAAAAATTTCAAATCATTGAAAGTTTTCAGCTGTTTTGATAATTAAATAGCGTGAAAGCGATTTTTTAATGAATTAATTTTTCGCATTGTTGACTAAGCGCAAAAATCACCCCACCCTCCCCCCGGGGAGATTGGCGCCAAAATTTAATCGATGCTTGCTTCCATATTGGGTTAGTGTTATTCCAAATTTCATTCAAATCTCAGCAATATTTCTCGAGATACAGTAGGTGCAATGACAAAATAAGCACTTTTGATTGCTCCACCCCCCTTTGAGATATTGACACACAAATTGAATCAGCACTTGTACTCAATAGGGTCTACCTATGGACCAATTTTCGTTCGATTCCGCCTGTTACTTCCTGAGATATAGCAATCACCTCCGCGCAGAACACGTGCGATTGCTCCACCCCCCTTTGAGATATTGACACACAAATTGAATCAGCACCTGTACTCTATAGGGTCTACCTATGGACCAATTTTCGTTTGATTCCGCCAGTTACTTCTTGAGATATAGCAGTCACCCTCGTGCAGAACACGTGCGATTGCTCCACCCCCCTTCGAGATATTGACAAACAAATTGAATCAGCACCTGTACTCAGTAGGGTCTACCTATGGACCAATTTTCGTTTGATTCCGCCGGTTACTTCCTGAGATATAGCAATCACCCCCGCGCAGAACACGTGCGATTGCTCCACCCCCTTGGAGGAATTCGCTAAAAAAAGTCAGGTGCACCAGTTCACATGGTGGTACATATGTGCAAAAATTTTTGTTCGATTTCATTCAGTAGTTTTTGCTCTAGCGCGGCCACAAAAACTGGTCACACACATAGACTCACACACAGACAGACAGACATTTTCCAAAAATTGTCGAAATGGACTCAGAGCACCTCAAAACGTGCAAATCCGTCAAAATTCGACATTCGAAAATTTTCACGAAACCAATACTTTCTTCTATATATTAGATATAGAAGAAAGTAAAAATTCAGCTGGGCTTCAATATTTTATTTCCACGTATTCAAACAGACAAAGAGAAATTAACCCATTAATGCATCTTCTTCCGTGGCGCTACAGTCTTTGGCAGACCAAGGCCGTCTCAATAAGTTTCCGCCATTTTGCCCTGTTTGACGCAACTGATCTCCATCCACCAGCGCCAATCATTTGGAGATCTTTCTCAACACAGTCCATCCATCTAGTGTGTGGTCGACCTCTCCTTCTGGTTCCGTCTGGTTTTGAGAAGGTCACCTTTTTTGTTGGGTCATTGTCACCAGATCTGTAAAGATGGCCAAGCCATCTGATGCGGTTTGCTTTAATTACATGGATAATATCTGGTTGTTTGTAAAATTTCTTATAAATTTCAAAGTTAAAAAGAGTGCGCCACCTGTCATTTTCTTTAACGGCACCAAAGATCCGTCTCATGATTTTTCTTTCAAATACCAGCAACTTATTCTCTTCGGACTTAGTAAGAGCCCAGCACTCGCTTCCATAGGTTAATACTGGTCGTAAGAGCGTTTTATAGATGTTAATTTTTGTACTTTGTCGGAGAAGCCTATTTTTCAACTGGCTTCTCAAGCCAAAGTAGCATTTATTTGCCATAGCAAGGCGGCTGTTGATTTCAACGCTGATGTTGTTGTTTCTGCTAATGACGCTTCCAAGATATTTGAACTCTTCCACTGCTTCAAATGAATAACCATTGAGTATCAGTGGGGTAGGATCAAAGCTTTTATTAGTAATTTCTAAGTATTTAGTCTTCTCTGCATTAATACAGAGTCCCATAGCCTTTGATGCTACTTCGAGAGATTCGAAAGCCTCAATTACAGCTCGTTTAGATCTGCCGATAATATCGATGTCGTCAGCGTAAGCCAGAATCTGAATTGATCTTTGAAAAATTGTACCTCGAGTGTTTATTCCAGAAGATCTAATAACTTTCTCTAGTGCAATATTGAAAAGAATACATGCAAGAGAGTCTCCTTGTCTCAACCCTTTGTCAGTGTAGAAGGAGTTAGAGTATTCGCTCTTCATTTTCACTCTGCATTTAACTCTGCTGAGCGTTGCTTTTGTTAGAGAAACTAGCTTCCTTGGGACTCCGAGTTCTTCCATTGCTTCAAATAGTTTTTCTCTTTTAATACTGTCATATGCAGCCTTGTAATCGATAAAAAGGTGAAAAGTATTAATATTAAACTCCTTTGTTTTCTCGATGATTTGTCTCAATGTTTACCAATGTCAACCCATTAATGCATAGCTTCCCTTTTTAGGGACTGTCCAAAAAAGGGTCTGAATTTCCCCAAAATGAACATTTCAACCAAATAATAGTGTTTAATGAGTACCTTGGTATTGTTTCAATTCGTTATTAACAGATTGCAGCACATAACCATTGTAAAGTGTGTTCTGTAGCAGTTTTAATTTGATCTTAATCAAAAATCACATCGTTCACAATCTCAAGAAAAAAGCTAAGTTTTCAGTTATTCCCAGCTTCCCAGTTTAGGCTAATTGCTGATTTTATTTCTTATAAAATATCTATTTAAATATTATATCGTAGGTAGAAAAAAAACTTAGTAAAAAAAGTATATACCCTCTGGGGTCTATCGTAACTTTTAAGGGACGGTTTTTCTTTCCTTAATAAAACAATTATTTTGTACATAATATTTTTTTGTTTTTTCCTGTCCATTAAACACTGTTTGTAACCAGTATACAAAATATCTTTGGGAAAAAAAATTTCAGGCATTAATGGGTTAAAATTAAGCGATATTTATATCGCTCTTTTGAGCCATTCCACAAAAAAAGCCATCTTGTCCCGCACGGTATGTTCGTGTGTGTAATAAAGTAATGATTTTAAAGGGTAGTGAACAAAATTTTGTTGCTCAAAAAGTCACAAACTGGTGTGAGGCTTAGGCAAAAAACTGTTCATTACCTTTTAAAATTGCTATTTTTTTTCCAACTATCAAATATCTTCACGTGCGAGACAAAATGGCGACGTTTTCGTGGAATGGCCCTCTTTTGTAAATCAATGTTTTCTACTAGTAGTTTCTCTTGCTTAATAATGAAATAATTTTTTCAAGTATATTATTCGTTAGAGTAAAATGAAATACATTCAAGAAAATAAGTCTCCTTAAAAAATACTTGACTTTCTAAAAATAGAATACGGAAGAGAGGAAGTTGAAGTCTTAAATTTCATCAAGCAGGCTTTTCAGAATTTAATGGAATCTACAGCTGTTTTTGACTTAGCCATGTTTGAGGATTTTAACTTAAGGAGGAAGAGAAAGTGATAAAGATCAGACCTTTAGACGTTCGGGTGTTAAGGCTTAGCTTAACCCTCCAAAATCTTTCAATTAAACACATCACTATTGATGCTGCAACTATTTCACATTTAGTTTGGACTGAAGAGTATTTTTCCTTTTAATCTCTTTCTTGAAAATCTTACGTTAAACTCACTTTGCCAACACAAATACTTTCAAACCTCTTTTATCGCTTCACAATATTGCATCGTACCAATTTTTGAATACTCTGTAAGCAACTTGATAACCTTGGGTTATCAAGTTGCTTGTTGCTGATGTATGGTTACAACTTAATATAAAAACTTTACCTTTATTTTTTAAATTTTTCTAAACATTCCACGATGGGAAATCGTGGCTACTATTAAACAAAATTTTGAAAATAAAAAAATCAGTAGTTTAATAAATTCAAGCTTCACGTGTTTTTTTACTTATAAATAGTAATCTAAACTATAGCATCAAAAAGCTGACACTGCAGACGTCTGAAAAGTCAACACTTTTAATAATGAACTGACTCATAAGTTAGTTTAAAACGAGTTGCCACTTTAGGAAATTTAAATTCAAACTTTTACAGTGTATTTTTTATAGTTTTATAAAATTTTACTTGTGTCACCTTTATCTATCATCGACCAAAATCCAACCTTTGTTTATATTTCGCTAGAGACTTATCTAGTACTGGATGGCTTCGTTGCTCATCAAAGGATTGAGTCTTCAGCGAGTTTCCTTCACATTGCCTCCCCAAAAGAAATATCGCTGATTTCTATTGAAGAGTCTAGCGTGCCTGCATATGCGGTCAGAAGCACTTGGGATGCCAGCTCGAAAGCGTTTATCCCGTCCAGCCCACAAGAGACGTCCATTGCCAGAACCATCAGGCTCTCAGACGATAAACTAAAAATAAAAGTTCACATTGGAGTTTTTAGCAAAGGTAAATATTTTATTTTCGTAGATAGTAAACAGTAACTATTGTCCAAAGATAAAACCGATTTTCAAATTTTTGATTTTGAAATTGCGTTATGTAAGTCAGTTACGTAACGAAATACGTAGGTCAGTTTCAAAATGTCACACCGCTAAAAAGAAATTTATATCTCAAAGTTCCAATCAAAATCTGTTTTGCAACGTAATTTCATCTTTAATTTCCATATTTAAAACTTTATATCAGTTTTTCGATGCTTTATGCAAAGAAACATTGCCCAATGTCAGATAACCATTCTTAGATTGCAGCTTTCGCCTTCGCACGGACATACCTTGGCTACGTCCTTGGCCATAGCCCATACGTGAATATATCACTGCTGAAGACTATATTAGAAGACTAGAGCTTGATGACATGTTACTTTATTAAAATAAAATAAACTAGCTGATGAGTGCGAAGCATTCGCACTTGACAGAAGAAACGCAAAAACCTGTTTTTTCAGTAATTTTTTGAACAGCAATTTTGTGAGTTGCTTGATTATTTTTTGCCGATAGAGGTAAAAAATTGTTTAAATTGATTTCTTACTTTTAAAGTATTACTGAAACTATGGTATATACACACAAAAAACAAAGCTTTCGGAAATAACGAAAACTATAAAGTTTACAAATACCTTTGTGCTATTGATGTAGAGAAAAATACGTTAAGGAGGCACAAATAAGCAGGGATACTGAAAACAATATATCGACCCATTGTGCATGACCCTTTACCCACCGTGCCAATGCGTCTTAATTTTTGGATGCTACATAAATTAAATAACGTGTTATGAAAAAGAATTTTGATAGAAAAAAAATATACAGTGGGTCTAGTTTTCTTCAGTAGCCGGTACGATAAACTTCAAAATGATGGTTAAATCGCGGGGTAAATCATGAAATTTAATATTTAAACAAGGAAGATCCGACGAGGTTACCAAAAAACATGCTAAAATATTATTTTCAAAGTTATAAATATATATTCAAACTATTTTTGTAACAATGATAACAGATTTACTGAAGCGTTCTTCGCAATTTTAGAAGCTATTAAATAACTAATACGTTAAGAAAGAAAATCATTTTAGATCTGCTTCCTGGTTAAGAGTAGTAGTTAACGAGGTTATGCTTCTATGGATTAAGAGGAATTAATGCTATAAGCTTTAACATCATTCAGTTTTGGAAAGAGCAGACTACCTAATTGTTTTTTTTTTTTTTTTTTTTAATGTGTGTGCTGCTTCATTTTGCCTACCACCATTTCGTAAAACATTTCACTTAATAAAAATTTGTGTAAAATGTTTGAAATGGGGTATTTTCGGGTGATGGGGGGGGGGGGGGTAAATGCTGTGAACGGTCCGATGCCAAGTTATGGAAATCTTTTTTTTTATCTTGTTAATTGTCTATTCAGTGAAAGTTTTTTTTTTTTTTAAGAAACAGGAAAGAGGTCCTAATGTGGTGTAAAATTATCCATTAAAACAAACAAACCAAAGTCAAGCATTAATTAAATAACTATTTAAAAAAAAAAAAGAAAGGGTGTTGAGATGGGGAATGTCTGTTCGTCGGTCTATTTATAACCCTCTTAATTCTATCGTGATTAAATACATTCACTGTAAGATTGCCGGTGACGAAAGAGTCGCGCAATCTTTTAACTCCACCCTTTTTAAAAGATTCGAATGCATAACGAGTAAAGTGAATAACTTGAGGCTTCCGTTTTGTTTTAGATTCGTTCGTCTCCTTGAACGGGGCTGTTGATCTTCTTCCTGGAGGTTTCAAAGAAAGTTCTGTCCTGAAGAAAGACGATGAAGTGATGATTGCTCTCCTGTTTCCCGCCAGGGGTGTCTGTGATGTCTATAAAATCACCGACTTTTCAGCGTCATATTTGAATCCGGTGGTTGAGAATTACGGGTCCATAAAGGTCGGAAAAGGTAAAGTCCCTTATGTTTCTCCAAAGACTAACAATTTATTCCTTCAAGAAACTAAAACTAAATCTGTTTTAAAATCCAAAACACAAACATATTTTTCGTGAAATCTATATGCTCAGTAAAATTGGGTTAATTCCATGTTCTACAGCTTTTGTTAAAGATGCTTAAAGCTCGTTAACTTTAAGCTTTAAGAGAAACGTATGTTTTCAATCAAGAAAAAAAATCTGATCACTGCATATCTTTGCCCCTGTTAAATATTCGATGCCTTGTAACTATTCAGATTGATGCATTTGCTCATACGTGTATTCGAAGCAATACTTCTGAAATTTTTATTTTATGACACTTATAAAATTTGCTAAACATAGTTTAGCACCTTCAAATTAAAAAAAATGGTATTTTCGTTAGTAATATTCGAAATTTGAAGGCAAAAGTAGTATTGTTAAATGAGGCATAATTTAAGAATAGTGCAAATAAAACACATAATTTGTACAATCATTCAATAATTGTAGCTTCATATTTCAAAATTGAAAAATAAATAAGAATAAACTTTTTCAGCCAAATCAAGTTTTTAAAAAGCTTTAGTGGGAATGGCTTTCAAAACTTTAGGAGGGGATTTAAAACCCTAAAAACCGACCCCTTAAACACGGCCCTGTGAAGTATCTATTTTCAAGTGTTGTATATAAAAAATAATCGGTTCTTGTTGCCGGCTTGACTGTATACGCTCAAGCCTCCAACACGTACAAATAATTTTTTAATTAACAAGTTTTGTTTCAGAAAACATAAGTGTCCCAAATGTTCGAATATATCAAAACTAAAAGCAAATGTTTAAAACTCAAAGATAAAAGCGCAAATATATGCTTCAAATGTCAAATTCGTGCAAAAGGATTCAGCATATCTATTCTTCCCATAAATAAACTTTGACTTAAAGCATAATGTACTTGTTACAACCAGTGTTACTTTAATAAAAAAATATTTAAAATTTGAAAGTTTCTTTCATTCCAAGTTTGTTAATCTTTTTCAGAGGCTACTTCCATTACGATGTTTGAAATCTCTGGAGCAGTATACATGGCAGTATCGAACTTGCACTTACCTCCCTACAGGAAAGCCTTTTCGCAAATTTATGCGCGTACGACTGACAACTGGTCACGCTTGCAAAGTATCGGAGCAGCTTCAAGCCCGTTTGTTAAGCATTTCTTGTTCCATAATTACCACTACCTCGCATTCATCAATAATGCACCCGTTTATGAAACAAGGGAGCCAAAATCCATCCAGGTAAGTACAAGCTTGAAAGTATCCAATTTGGGGAATGGATAATATTATTGAGAACAACGGTTTTTGGTTGTCTTAGGCAGGAATTCAAGTGAAACAGGCGATCGCAAATTACAATCGCTACTGGAAATGAATTACATTAGAACGTTTCTTGATAAAAACATCGTGACGTCAGCGTGACGTTTGCCTATGAAAAACGAGCTAGATAAAACGTCACAGCCTACTTGGCGAATCCTAGGAGATCGCTGACTGCTTGTGAGCTCTTATTGGCTCCACCCGTAGTGACATCAGTGCCAAGTTGATGATAATGTAATTCACTTCCAGTAGCGATTGCAATTCGAAGCGATTGCAATGGTGTGTCACTTGAATTCCTGCCTAAGATTTATGAAATTTAAGAAGTTTAAGAATTTTTTTTTGCTTGCCTTGATGCTCTATTTTAAATTTTGAAAACTAGAAGCTGAGAGCTATTTCTGACATGAATGTTTCAGAATTTTATTCATTGTGTGGTCTCATTAAAAATAGGTTTACAGAAATGCGGGGCCCAACGAGATGCTGTTCACGTTGTTTCAAAAAGTACCCTTCGACGACGCTAAGGGCATCGAAATATTCCAATTTGGTGACCTGTCGGACTTATACTTGACGACATGGAATGAAACCGTCATTCAAGTGTTCCGACTTGAAGGCGAGACTGGTATGAGGAAAAGCATCACTCTCTACGGAAAGTGTATTCAGGATGTTAAACCTTTGTTAATCGACAATGAAATCTACCTTGCAGTCGGACAGCAAAATTTGAGGACTAATGAAATAATGCCAACTGTTATTTTCAAAGGAATACTTAAAGGTAAGACAAGTATTAAAACTGCAATGAAATAATGGAATTTTCAGGCACATTGTCCCCTGCAATTTATATAACTCAACAACACGGCAAACAGTTTCAGTAAGGTGCGACAAGATGATTCAAGTCTTACTACCTCTTCCCTCCTATAGCATACATTTCTATGACTCTGCAGCCCCAATTTTCGAAATTTGTCTGCCACTTCCAATGATACGAAGTCAATCTTACAACAATTGAAAATAACATTTCTAACAAAACATTCATTCTCAACTATTCGAAATGAAGGAAATGAAGTTGATAAAGTGTTTAATGCAAAAAGCTATAAACGAAGAAAAAATACTCGAGCTCTGTTCAATATTTTAATTTTTTAATAAAACTTACGAAAACACGATACGTTTTTAGGTGAATCATTAACTATTAACTACTTTCGAAGTTCGTAAAAGTAACGTTTCCCCATATGCTTAGCAAGTCTAACCGAATGTAATATAAAATATAGTATCCTATCTCTTGATAGTTATTTATTTTACACTATTATACAAAATATCTTTAACTATTTGGTAATGTTCATGCATGGTATGGTGCTATAGATTTATTCCAAGCAAGCATTTTATTTTAAGCTAACCAAATTAATGAAGTTCAAAACGGAATTTTGAAAAACTTTCATACTATATTCAAATCTTATACTTTTTCTGTGATTGCAAAAAGATTGCAGTGAAAATGTTGAAAAAGCCTTTCTTCCCTTTAGTATACCAAAAACTCGTTAACAGCCTATGAAAGGAATGCTGCCCATTTGATGAGTTCAACTATGAGCAGTGAATTAACACGTAATGTGCTGTCATGCGATTCATCTTGCATGTTGTAGTTATTTTCTCTCTGTAGATTGTGCAGTTGCAGAAAACTCTACATAACTTTGTCATTTGAAAAATAATTTAGCAAATTTCTACTGTGTTTTGTCATGCTGTTTAAAACTATCACTCGTAATGTTGTAAATAAATGGCTCATTATTTGTTTCATTGATTTTAAAACACTAATTCCTATTCTGTTTAGGTTCCTTGTACGTGCAGCACAACTTCACTTATTGTTAACTAAATATTGGGACGTCGGACTTCATCACAGCTCATAGTCACATTGTTCCATGGACCAAGTCTTGAACTGCTTTAGTTGTTAATTGTTGCTACCAAGTGTTAAGTTTTTATTAAATCTGAAGATTTTAATTATTGTTGAAGAAAATACCTTTCATCAGCTCATATTCATTTTGTTTCGGGACTAAGTCTTGAGCTGCTTTAGTTATGTTATTTGTTGCTACTAACTGTTAAGTTTTAATAAAGCTATGAATTTTAAGTCTTTTTGGTTTTCAATTCTCAACTTCCCACTTAATTTTAGTTTCAGGCAAATATTTATGCAACACATACGATCTTACTCTGATTCAAGCGGGAAAAAAAACAAATAAGGGGATAAAATAAAACGGGAATTAAAGGAGCAAACATTTTCATTAATAAAAAACAAAATTGAAAGTAATTACCCAAAAAAGATTTAAAATACAGTCGAACTTGAATAATTCGAACGTCTTTTATTCGAATTCGTGAGTAATTCGAAGTTTTTCGTCGGTCCCTTGAAACTTGCATTCAATTAATACTAAAAACTTCTTGGTTATTTCGAAGTCCAACTTCCTTAATTCGATTTTTTTTTTCTTTCAAAACCGATAAAATCGAGAGAAAATACGAATGTGCTTGAATGCATGGTCTTCAGTGAGGTAAAAAACAATTTCAAACTGTTTCCGGAAGTGCAGGGTTTATCAAAAGCAACTCTGCTCTTAGCGAGCTCTTTGAAGAAAATTTACCTCCCCCAATTGCTTGGACAGACAGCATTCCTTTTGAGGATTACGTCAACATAGATGACAACATAGACATTTGTGGAGATCTAACTGATACAGGTATCCTATCTGAAGTTCTTAACAGAGTAACTCAACAGAAGACGATGAAGATATTGATGATGAAGTAGATCTTAGGCCAATTCCCACTGCAAGTGAGGCAATCTTTCATCTAGTCTGGAATACCGTTGTTACGTAGAGGGACAACCTAACGTGAGTGAAGATGTATTTCGAGCTGTAAATATCCTTGAAAACTTTGTTTAAAAAAATCAAGTAAGTTCTTTAAAGCGATCCGAAATCTCTCAATATTTTAAAAGGTATAGTATTTGATGTAAAAATAATAAATCCCTTTTTTACGTAATTTCTGTCGTTATTGACCATTTCCAAACATAAAAATAAAACAAATTGGTTAATTAGAAGTTTTGGATAATTCGAAGCTTTGAAGTGGCTCCTTGCACTTCGAATTATCCAAGTTCGACTGTACATATAATAGAAAACCATGAGTTTATACATTAAAACTTGTGAATATAAGAAACATTTTTTCTTCGTACTGGAGAGGGAGCACGTGTAAACAAAAATGACGTTTTTGTATACTTTTCATTATTAATTTGAAACATTAAAGAAACAAGTGATATAAAAAATAAATCAAACATTTGTTAATATTTTCATGCAGTTACCTCCCTTCAACAGTGAATTCCAGCTAAAAAATAAGTCTAAAATATGACAAATTTTGTTCACATCTGCCCCAGTAGGGGGGCAGTTGTGAACACGGATACATAAATGGAAATAAAATACGCCAAAGCATATTTTTAAGTATACTGCTAATTACAGATTAACAAACTTACAATGAAAATATCAAGGTATTTATTTCACATGATTGACTCAATTCAACGAACAATGTAGCCTTCAAGTTTCACAGAAAATGCAGCTCTGCATGTGCCGCCTAAAATTGTAGGTAGTGGTAATTTTAGCAAAATATCAGTGTTTACCATCGATGTATCATCTGTCTTAGGAAATGTAAGTTTTATTCACAGAGAATTTCTTTTTGGTAGTGAATTTTACGAGGACAAAGTCATTCAAGGCTAAATTTTCTGAAGCAAGGTTGACTTATTCAGCACCAATTTCTTGATAGTTGCGGTCTTTAAAGCTAATGTCGGACTCAACGTCACATACAACTTTTAACTGTTTCTTTTTAAACAGTTTAGCAAGTTTTACTTTCTTCTCTTTGCAACTCTTTCAGATTTTAATTAAATATTGAGTATTGAAACTTTTAATTATTCAATATTTTTAATTAGACTATTCAATATATAAAAAAATCAACAATTTTTGAAATTGAAATAACTAAATATTATGGGGCGCAAATGAACTGTTCGCATCTGCCCATACATAATGTTTTCACATGTGCCCCTTATCTCAACTTAGGATTAATTTGATAAACTATATTTTTTTTCAATTTAAAAAAAAGTGCATGAAACTTCCCTTATTAATGCCACTTTAAGACGAATTTTGTTCAAATCACAAAAAAAAAAAAAAATAGTTTGGGATGTGATTTCACTCGGAGAGTTGGAGCATAAAAGTATATTGGCACACCTTCCAAAACATAAGATCTTATAGCTAAGAAACAAAATGGTTTAGATCTTTTAAATTTCAAGCAGGATATAGAACTTGTGCTACCATCTACATATTTTTTCAGATTTTTCTCTTTTTGTTAACTGGGTAAAATATCGGATGTTCACATGTGCCCCATGTTTACATGTGCCCCTCCCCTACCATAACTAGCTGTAGGAGAATATGAAGAATTCGAACTAGACTGTTTCAGTCTCTTTGTTTTTCCTCTCATTTTACTTTTAAATGATATACATAGAATAATTATTTTCTGGTGCTTATTTTAATTTACATCTATCACTCTATTAAATTTTGACTTTAACTCTCTTTTACATTTTTTATTTTGCATGTTCTACAGAAGCAAGAATCAATCTCCTTTCTTGATTTTCCAAATACAGAATTTATTCATCTCATTTGATTTCTTCAGCGAGTAAAATTTAATCTTTGATAGATCTTAAATTTATTTCTGTTGAACTATCATCACTTTTATCTAAACTGTGTGGGCTGTAAGAAAATTAAAAAACACATTAGGTCTACAAAATGAAAATTTCCAACCTCGCCTGCCTTTAAAAGGGTGTGTGCTAGTTCTGTTTAGAATGCCAAATCACCACAGCTCGTTCCCCAGTTTTACAAAAAAAATAATAATGCTGCTAGGATGTTATCATTAAATACGCTCTTCCTTCACTCGTCATTTCCAAGGGCGGATCCACAATTTTTTCAAGGAGGGGATTAACTTTTTTACAAACATCTTGCTACGTACCTGATTCATACATGCTTTGATGGGGAAGCAAATTAAAGGTGTATTACATGGGTAGCCATTGCCCCACAATATGGAACGCACTTATCCCATCTTCAGAATGGGAAAGTGCGACTGGTCATAGAAACAAATTTTCGTTAGTATTTAATTCATAAAATCATGTAAGTTATAAGTAACTGTTACTTAATGGAAAAAAATAGATTTGCTAAATCCAATTGCTCGATATGACAGCAAAAGAAACGAAACTCCGATCTTCACAATATTTATTTATTCCCTTAATTATTTTAATCCTCATATACCTCCTTATCCTCTTAATAGTTTTTGATAAATGACAACACGAGCACGGTTCCAAATTTGTTTCGTATTAGTGTTACTCTTAATAAAGGTTTCTTATGACTCTAAAGATACTTTAACGAATCAAATTCAGCCCGAATAAAACGATGTTGCTGAGCGTTTAAAAACGAAAAAAACATTAGCTTCTAAAAATTTGCATTCGGAACGAAAAAAATATTCGTTTTGCGCTTTGCGAGCTAACGTATCATACAGCTGTATTTATAGAATGGCGCTTTTTCAAACAAATAAGCGGAGTACAAAAAAAAAAAAAAAAATGCTCCTGAATAAAAACTACTAAAATGCTACTAATAAAAACGTTACAGTTTTCATTCTTTTTTTTTTCAGAAGCCATCAGCTTCAACATACATGAGGACTGCGTACTATGCGCTTTGCCTCTTGACAAACACAGGACAGATTTAACGCACGGAGAGGATGAAATAACATCCATGGGCAAGGCGGGATTCGAACCCGCTACCATTGCTTACGAGGAGAATACTCTACCTCTAGGCCCACGTGCCCTCGTTACAGTTTTCATACATTGAAATAATCAAGTACTCAGTGGCTCTCATTTTTAGAAATCATCTCGGCTTTCGGCCATTGCTTCCTCCCCATAGACCCCCCCCCCCCCCCCCCGAGCCACCACTGGTTCGAATGTAGTCGATATTCTTCCGGGGCAGTAGACAGGGTAGGCCGATAGGTGCGCCCCTGCCCTGGGACATTTTTTGCCTCCTCTAAACCAATAGAGAAAAATAGAAAGACCTTCACTATTATTAAATTAAAATGGGTGAGGCAAGGCCGTATTCAGAAAAAATTTCGGGGAGGACCCAGTTCGCACATTGCCCAAACACATTTTTGTGTGTTATGAGTCTTTTTGCTTGCTGATTCCCCTCCCACCTCCCCGTGTTATTTGTTGTTGTGTGTTTTTTATTTTATTTTTCTTGTTAATTTTTTGGACTGACCTTTATTGAGTATGGGTGTCAAGAGAGATGTAATGAACTCTTCGGTGTGGGATAGAATATTCGTGATTTCAGGGGTCCGGGGTTTCTCCCTCCGGGGAATTTTTGTAGAAAAGTTCTTAAATTCAGCATTTTAAGGCCTTGTATGAGGCAATTGTTACTTCAAAATTATGGTGGAAAAATAGGCAAACAAAAACCCTAGAAATACTCTGCAATCTTTTGCAAATTAAGATTAAGCAAAATATATATATTTTTTTTTAAACAAACGATTGACATTAATCGACAGATAGGAGGAACGAGGAAGAAAAAATTAACACATCACTTACTTACATCGGTTTTCAGTATACAGTCGACGATCGTTATAACGACCACACGTTATAAAGACCATCCTAATGTAACGACCGGTGAGAAAACCCCCAACTGTATCCCAATATACTCTATGTACTACCTCTTATAGCGACCACTCGTTATAAAGACCGTTTTCTGTAGGACGGAGACGGTCGTTATATCAAGCGTCGACTGTAGTTACATAGTAATTTTTGATCAGTTCTCCAACTCACCGACAGACACAGCTCATAATTAGTTCTTTTAAAGAACATTCATAGTTCTTTTAAAGAACTAAAAATATAAAACTATAAAATAATTTAAAAGAAAAAGTGATTTAAAAAATGATTGACGAGAGTAATATTCTGGCCATTCAGTTAACTCATAGTTTATTTATTTGATTAGAAATAGAATTGAAGCACTATTTAACGAGTTTCAAAAAGGTATTTAATGGTTTTCAAAGACTCTAGAAGTTAAATTTTTTTAAAGCATTTCATTTGCACGTTCCATTCTGACGTTTTAATAGTTGATTGGACAATCTTATGAAATTGTTAAAACTTTGGAGCACACACCTGTCTGAAGTTAAAAATAGATCTTGAAAAATATTTCTTAAAACGACAATTTCTTTTTCAATCACAAGTACTGCAGAAATCGAAAAGGAATAACAGTAGAAAAAAAATTTCTCGTGCTTAGCATATTAATAAAGGAAGCAATTATATCCAAATTACTGAATTCGGTATTTAATAAATAGCCAGAAATGAAACATGTGAGTCACAAAAAAAATATTTTGGGAAATATGCTTCAAAATATTCTGGAACATGATTTTTGCATTATGCAGGGGGATTTTTTTTTTAATCAAGGGGATTAATTTCGCGCAACTTGATGCCCCTCCCCAATTTGTGTTGGAAACTTTAAAATTAAAGGTTTACAACTACATTTAACAAAATTTTCAAGGTTTTTAAGCATGTGTCAATAATTTTTTTTCAAAATTAATTTTTTTCTAGAATTAAGGGGCCCCCAACAAAGCAGATGGTCTGTGAATGTGTCCGTTTTTGTATGGTCTTGTTGATTGGAACCATGTTTAGCTATTTGAATCCCAAGAATGTTACAGATTAGAGCATTAAATTTATTACATTTAGAAAATTTCATTTTTTAGCATATTTTTTCTAACTTTCAGCTTCATGCGCGAACTGAAGATGTTAACTTAGAATTTTTTTATTATTTTCCCCAATTAAGAATACCAAACTACAACTTGTTTGGGGGGAAACGCGATTTTGGAATTAAAAAAATCGATTTTTTTCGACCCACCCTTTTACACATGATTATAAATGGGACCAACAAAATACCCTCTTAATTAAATTATTGCAATCTCAGCCTAGTCGGAAACTAGGGGTGCGGCCCTTGGAGGGGGGGGGGGGCTAAAAATCAAAGTGGTGTAATTTTTTTATGTTTTATGGGGGAGGGGGCCCCGACCAGACTGACAAGTAGCTTGCCTTGAGCCTAAATGAATTGATTTGAGAAAGAGAGCTTAAAGTGCTAAAAAAGGTCGTTTTCAAGAATGCCTTCCAGCCAATGAGAATTTAAATCGACATTTTTTTTTTTTTGGCACTTCAAATTTTCACTCGTTTAATGGCTAAAAAATTGAAAAGAAAAAACTTCAGTCTTTTTTTTTTTGCCATTTGAAATTTAAAAAAAAAAAAAAAGAAAAAACTTTTTTTCTGTGTCACATTTCAAAATATTTCAGGTTTTGGGAGGAGGAGCGTCTCTCTAAATACGGCCCTGGTGTGAGGGTTTTTTTTCCAACCTCTGAAAAACATCATGAATTAAACAGCTAAATGGAGAAGAGTACACGAGCTTCCGAAATTGTGTTAAATAAAATAATCTTTAAAATACAATGAGTGAAATTTAAAATATTGTAGTGTAATGAATAGTCATACTAGTAGTTCTTAGTGTTTAAACGTACAAAGCGAAAGTAAACCAAAACTTTATCGAGAAATTCAAGAGGCGGGTTATTTAAAATAAATTAAAGTTGGAAAAAAAAAACATAAAGGCATAGTTAAAAAGTGCCATATCAGTCCAAAATGTTAAAAGTATTTTACTGAATAATCAATTTTTAGTAATCAATTTAATTATACTAAAAATATCAGGATAAAATTTTATAAAAGAAAAACTGGAGAGGAGTTTTCTCCTCCAGTCTTTCTTTTATAAAATTTTCATTAATAATTTAAACAACGAAAGAAATCAGACGTAGTCGAGAAAAGGGCAGGAAAGGATATCATCGAACTTGCCCTTCCTTTTATGTCATCAAAGGTAATGCAATGCACATTTTTGAAACTTTAATTTTAAAGGAATTTCGGCGGAAACTTCCCAAACTCTATTCGTTTACCTCTTGTCATTAAAGATAGCTTGCAACTACTTAAAACTGTTTTTTAACGTTTCCAGCAGAGCTCGCCCACTTTAGCCCTCGAGAAACATACCCTCCCCATCAATAAAGATTTTTGAAAATTTCGTTTTCAGGACTTCGATTTGACAAAATTCCGGATATCCAGCGAACACCTATCGTGTACAATTGCGTTTCTGGAATTTCAATTTCAGAAAATTACCGCATAGTAGAGCTCCCGAAACTCTCCTCCCACAGATATAAATAAAGATCGTCTAAAAACTGCGTTATTAAAGCTAACTTCAAACATTTTATGGGAACCCCAGCTACCAACATCGTTAAATTTGTTTTAAATAAAGGTTTAGGGGCTTTAATTTTGTAAAATATTTCGTGGGAAAGCCCCCGAAAACTTCTCCCCCTCCTAATATTAAAAGTCGACTTAAATTAATTACGTTTTTGTAGCTTCAATTCCGAAAAATTGCCAGTCCCCTAGTTGTGTTTTTAGAGCCACAGTTTCGAAAATTATCCGTGGAAGTGTCCTTGAACCCATTTCTCCCTGACATAATCGGACTTAATCTACACTTGTGTGTTTAAAGTTTTAATTTTAAAAAATGCTCCTGATTTCGTCACCGCCGAGCCTTTTCTCCCTCAAATATTACCAAAGATCGTTTAAAATGCGTTTTTAGACTACAAATTCGAAAAACTTTTAGGGGTAGAGCCCCTCTGGGCCGTCTTTTATCTATTGGAGGCCCTTGGTACATTAGGATCGTGGAGCTCTTACGACCTTGACAGAGCAACAATTTTGTTAGGATAGAAAAAGAAAGTACACATGCGAGGTTCCAGATTTTTTTTTTTTTTTTTTGTTAATTTCTTCAGTCACTTTAAATGACAGTTAAAATACAATGTGCCACTTCTTTTTGATGTTCAGATAATAAATCTATATCTGGTACTGGGGGTCCTATCGATTGCTGGGCCCTGGGCATGTACCCAGAGTGCCCATTGGGAAAGAGGGACCTGTGGAACCCCGAATCTCTCCTTCCTCTTAACATCAATAAAGGTCCTCTAAAACTGTGTTTTACAGATACGGCCTGCATTCTTCTGGTGAACCCCATCTGTAATGCTAAGCAATTGTGGATTCTCTATTCGATGAAAGTTTAAAGAGATGAAGACCGCTTTCTCGTGTTTTCATTTTAGGAGCTGGAATATGCAGTATAATTTAGGCAGGAATTCAAGTGAAACAGGCGATCGCATATTGCAATCGGTACTGGAAGTGAATTACATTAGAACGTTTCTTGATAAAAACATCATGACGTCAGCGTGACGTTTGCCTATGAAAAACGAGCTAGATAAAACGTCACAGCCTACTTGGCGAATAAGAGGAGATCGCTGACTGCTTGTGAGCTCTTATTGGCTCCATCCGTAGTGACGTCAGTGCGATTAGCTATTATAGCGATTGCAACTTATCCAAATTTGGGAATTTGCGATTGCAATGGTGAGTTGCGATCGTCCGTGTTTCACTTGAATTCCTGCCTTAGTCCTATGAGAAATCCAGTTTTTCATTTTCTATAAACTAATTAATGTGTAATTTTTGCACCTGATGTTTAATGTCATTGCTCTGTTCCTCACTACAGAAATTTTGATAGGAGAACTGATCAAAGGCTCTCGTTTTATTAATGTTTGACAATCTGAAAGCAAAGTAATTGTCTCAGACAGTTCAATAAACATAATTACATTAAACGAATCAAATTTTGATTTCTCCAATCAAAAACAAA